>CAUYLG010024845.1:0-12944 GCA_963573385.1 Cacajao melanocephalus
GATGAAACCCCGTCTTTAAATAAATAAATAAATAAAAACTTAGTCCTTCTTTTTTTTGTTCTTTGTTTAAGACAGAGTCTCACTCTGTCACCAGGCACACTCTCAGGTCACTGCAACTTCTGCCTCCTGGGTTCAAGCAATACTCCTGCCTCAACCTCCTAAGTATCTGGGACTACAGGCACGTGTCACCACACCCAGCTAATTTTTTTGTATTTTTAGTAAAGATGGGGTTTCACCATGTTGGCCAGGATGGTCTCCATCTCTTGACCTCCTGAACCACCCGCCTTGGCCTCCCAAAGTGCTCGGATTACAGGCATAAGCCACAGCACCTGGACAGTCCTTTTTTTTTGAGACACCCACTCTGTCACCCAGGCTGGAGTGCAATGACACGATCCTGGCTCCCTGCAGCCTTGACCTCCTGGGCTCAAGCAGTCCCCTCACCTCAGTCTCCCAAGTATCTGGGCCCATAGGCACACGCCATCGTACTCAGCTAATTTTTTAATTTTTTTTTCTTTTTTTTTTTGAGACAGAATCTCACTCCGTCACCAGGCGCTAGGCTGGAGTGCAGTGGCACGACCTCGGCTCACTGCAACCTCCGCCTCCCAGGTTCAAGCAATTCTCCTGCCTCAGCTACCCGAGTAGCTGGGACTACAGGCACGCCACCACGCCCAGCTAATCTTTTTGTATTTTTATTAGAGACAGGGTTTTACCATGTTGGCCAGGATGGTTCCGATGTCTTGACCTCATGATCCGGCCGCCTCGGCCTCCCAAAGTGCTGGGATTACAGGCGTGAGCCACCAGGCCCAGCCTAAATTTTTTATAGGAGTGGGAGTCTCACTAAACTTCTGGTTTCAAGCAATACTCCCACCTCAGTATCCCAAAGTGCTGGAATTACTGGTGTGAGCCACTGTGCCCAGCCTTATTGTGCGTGTGTTTGGTTTTTGTTTGTCTAGTATCTCATCTCTGCACTTTAATTTCCACTTTTTTTTTTTTTTTTTTTGAGAAATTCTTACCTGTCGTACATGCTAGAGTGCAGCGGCACGATCTCAGCTCACTGTAACCTCTGCCTCCCAGGTTCAAGTGATTCTCCTGCCTCAGTCTCCTAAATAGCTGGGACCTCAGGCACGCGCCACCACACCTGACCAATTTTTGCATTTTTAGTAAAGACGGGTTTTTGCCATGTTGGCCAGGCTGGTCTCAAACTCCTGACCTCAAGTGATCCACCCCCTTCGGCCTCCCAAAGTGCTGGGATTATAGGCGTGAGCCACCGCACCCAGCCAATTTCCACTCTTTTTTTTTTTTTTTTTTTTTTTTTTTAATAATAGGCTCGCGATATTGCCAGGCGGGAGTGCAGAGGTTGGGTCCCCGCGCACAGCACGTTCCGTTTTCCGGTTTCAAGCTATTCTCCTGCCTCAGCCTCCCAAGTAGCAGGGACTACAGGCACACACCACCATACCCAGCTAATTTTTTTTGTATTTTTAGTAGAGACAGGGTTTCACCATGTTGGTCAGACAGTCTTGTCTTGACCTCGTGATCCGCCCACCTTGGCCTCCCAAACTGCTGGGATTACAGGAGTGAGCCACCACACCAACCAATTTCCACTTTTAATTATAAACTTCAGCCCTGATTGCCTCACCTGTGAACCATATCATCCTAATAATCTCTTAGGTGTTCTCCCCAATAATAGCCTCTTCTTTCTTCAAACTATTCTCATCACCACTGCAAAATCAAGTATTTTTCAAAGTACTATTTTTTTTCATTAACACTTTCCTGCTCAAAAACCTTCAAAGGACAAGATAAAAAATATCTGCTCCTTAGCCTGAAGGCTCCCAATAGTGGGACCATAACTGCCTCTTTTACTTCCTGTCTCTCATACTCCTGAACAAAATCTCATTCTAACCAAATGCTCCCTCAATGTACATTATCTGTATTTCCCATCATTTGGCCTTAGATCACACTATTCATCCCTCCACCTCCCCAAACAATGCTTATACCCATCAACTCCTCTAAATCACTATTTCTTCTACATCAGTAAGGGGAAGGAAAGGACAAGGATGTCTCCTGAGAAAATAACATGAGCAAGCCAGGCACCATGGCTCACACCTGTAATCCTAGCACTTTAGGAGGCCAAAGCAGGCGGATCACAAGGTCAGGAGATAGATACCATCCTGGCCAACATGGTGAAACCCCGTTTCTAGTAAAATACAAAAAAAATTAGCCGGGCATGGTGGCCCGTGCCTGTAGTCCCAGCTACTTGGAAGGCTGAGGCAGGTAAATGGCTTGAACCTGGGAGGCAGAGGTTGCAGTGAGCCGAGACTGCACCACTACACACCAACTCCAGCTTGGCAACACAGCAAGACTCCATCTCAAAAAACAAAAAAAAGGTAAGGCAAATCAGAGGAAATTAAGTATGCTTTTGCATAAAAATGTTATCTGAAAAAAATCTGTTTTCAAATATCCTATTTCAAATGGCACCAATATTGAGCTAATTAAATTCTTAGTGGCAATGTAAAATGCTGGTTCCAAGAACACACTATTTAAAATAAAGAAGTTATAACACTTTGAAAGAATTGAAAAGTAACCTACAGTGTTAAAAAGCTTTCATTTAGAAAATATAAATACAGTTAGCAGCTTGAAAAACACTGTGATTGATACTAACATATGCATAATCCTGCTAAGAGGTCACCTGGGTGGAGGAAGGTACACGTGTATTCTATTGTATATTGTAACCTCCAAGCTCAGTGAATGCGGCTAAGAACCAAATTCTCTATTTTTTTTTTTTTGAGATGGAGTCTCGCTCTGTCGCCAGGCTGGAGTGCAGTGGAGCGATCTCGGCTCACAACCTTTGCCTCTCACATTCAAGCGATTCTCCTGTCTCAGCCTCCTGAGCAGCTGGGACTACACGCATGTGCCACCAAGCCCAGTTAGTTTTTTGTATTTTTAGTAGAGACGGGGTTTCACCATGTTGGCCAGGATGGTCTCAATCTCCTGACCTTCTGACCCACCCGCCTCGGCCTCCCAAAGTGATGGAATTACAGGCATGAGCCACCGCACCCGGCCAAATTCCCTTTTTTTTTTTCCAATTTTATTTTTAAGTTTATAGGTATATAGTAGGTTTATATAATATTTATGGGGCACATGAGATATTCTGATAAAGGCATACAATGCATAATAATTACATCAGGGTAAACAAGGTATCCATCACCTCGAGCATTTATCATTTCTTTCTGTTACAAACATTTCAATTATACCAAATTCTTATGTGGCTCTAAACCTCTATTTTAGGCTCAGGGTTACTGGAAGATCCCATTTCCATTTCTTAATCCTAAAAATCTCTAGTATCACTTCAAGTTATCCCAGACTTTGTCTCTCAAATCAAAATTTCACACCACAGAAACCTCATGGTACCAAAAGGTGATTATGGACTGTCAAAACTATTGAAAGGTATTTTTTTGAGATGCCTCAGTAAGATGTTGATGATAACAGCAACAATTATATGCAAGGCACTATTTTTAGCATTTTTTTTTTTTTGAAACAGTCTTGCTCTGTCATCCAGACTGGAGAGAAGTGGTGTGATCTCCACTCACTGCAACCTCCGACTCCCAGGTTCAACCAATTCTCCTGCCTCATCCTCCTGAATAGCTGGGATTACAGGAGCCCACCACCATGCCCAGCTAATTATGTATTTTTAGTAGTGACAGGGATTTCACCATGTTTGCCAAGCTGGTCTCGAACTCCTGACCTCAGGTGATCCACTCACCTCAGCCTCCCAAAATGCTACGATTACAGGCGTGAGTCACTGCGCTGGCTCCAGCACTTTGTATTCTTTATCGCACTAATATTCAAAACAAGCCTAAGGTAGGTACTACTACCTCCATTGTACTGATGAGAAAAAGTGATGAGAATTCAAACTTGTAAGACACAGAGAAAACCCTAAGAACCAAGAGAAGCCTCCAGACAGAGAGAGGATGAAGGGAAAAGACTGGTTTTTTTGTGTGTTTTGTTTGTTTGGTTTTGTTTTTTGAGATGGAGTTTCAATCTTTGTTTTCCAGGCTGGGGGCACTGGTGTGATCTCAGCTCACTGCAACCTCCGCCTCTTGAGTTCAAGCAATTCTCCTGTCTCAGCTTCCTGAGACCAACCTGCTCAACATGGTGAAACCCCGTCTCTACTAAAAACACAAAAATTAGCTGACCTCATGTGATCTGCCTGCCTCAGCCTCTCAAAGTGCTGGGATTACAGGCGTGAGCCACCGCCTTCGGCCCTGGCTGGTTTAAATAATGGATCAAGAGGCAGAATGCAGTCAGGCACACTGGTTCACTCCTATAATCCCAGAACTTTGGAAGGCCAAGACAAGAGGACTGCTTGAGGCAAGGAGTTTGATGGGAAATATAAGACCCCACCCCAACCCCTACCTCTTAAAAAAAAAAAAAGAATCAGAATAGTAAAAGATTTCTCAAAAGGAACATTGGAAGACAGAAGCAAGGCTTTCAAAAATACTGAAAGAAAATTTCCAACCTAGAATTCTATTCTATCTTCACGGATGGTGAAGATAGTGGATCTATGATAGTAGTCATTACTAGTAGGCCTAATGCAATAGACATCACTCTAGGCTTTTTTTTTTTTTAAACAATTTCAACTTTTATTTTACATTCCAGGGTACATGTGCAGGTTTGCTACATGGTTATATTACATGTTACTTAGGTTTGGGGTACAAATGATCCTGTCACTTAGGTAGTAAGCATAATACCCAATAATGAGACTTTTCAACCTTTGTCCCCCTCCTTCCTTACCCTCTCTGGTAGGGCCCAGTGTCTACTGTTGCCATCTTTATGTCCATGAGCACCTAATGTTTATATCCCACTTATAAGTGAGAACATGTGGGCCAGGCGCAGTGGCTCATGCCTGTAATCCCAGAACTTTGGGAGGCCAAGGCAGGCAGATCACCTGAAGTCAGGAATTTGAGACCAGCTGGCTAACATGGTGAAACCCTGTCTCTACTAAAAATACAAAAATTAGCCGGGCACATTGGCGGGCGCCTGTAATCCCAGCTACTTGGGAGGCTAAGGCAAAATAATTGCTTGAACCAGGAGGCAGAGGCTACAGTGAGCCAAGATCGCTCCACTGCACTCCAGCCTGGGTGACAGGAGCAAAATTCCATCTCAAAAGGAAAAAGAAAAAGAAAGTGAGAATATGTGGTGTTTGGTTTTGTTTGTGTGTTCACTCACTTAGAAAAATGGCCTCCAGCTGCATCCATGTTGCTTTCAAAAATACGTTGCTTTTGTTGGGCGCGGTGGCTCACACCTGTGATCCCAGCACTTTGGGAGGCCGAGGCGGGTGGATCACCCGAGGTCAGGAGTTCGAGACCAGCCTGGCCTGGCCAACATGGAGAAACCCCATTTAAAAAAAAAAAAAAAAAAAAAGTTGCTTTCAAAAATACTTTCAAAACAACATGATTTCCTTCTTTTCTATGGCTCCATAGTATTCCATGGTGTATATGTACCACATTTTCTTTATCCAGTCCACTGCTGATTGATACCTAGGTTGATTCCATGTCTTTATTATTGTGAACAGTGCTGCAATGTGGCTGTGTCTTTTTGGTAGAATGATTTCTTCACTCTAGGTCTGATGTCTGCATTTGTAAATAGTTTTATTGAAAGACTGCCAGCCAGGCGTGGTGGCTCATGCCTGTAATCCTAGCACTTTTGGAGGCTGAGGTGGGTGGATCACCTGAAGTCAGGAGTTCAAGACCAGCCTGGCCAACATGGTGAAACCCCATCTTTAAAAAAAAAAAAAAAACACAGACAGCCATGTCCATTCATTTACATATTATCTGTGACCACTTTTGTGATATAAAAGCACAGTCAAGTTGCTGAGAAAGAGACCCTCTGGTCCACAAAGCTTATCTGGTCCTTTACAGAAAATGTTTGCCTTCCTAGAACACTGAAGGGAAGAAAGAGAAAGGCTGACATCTCTTGGTCTATGATATCCATGAGATATCATAGTGACATCCATGAGAAATGAAGGGCTGATGGGAATAAGAATTTGGTTATAGTTTTGGAAAATTAGGGTAAAATTATAAAGGCACATTTTCCTGGAAAAAAAATAGGTTTTCAATACTTTCTGAAGACAGAGCCATGAAATCAGTTTCTGATTTTTACACAAGTACTTACTCGCCTATAATTTCAGGAATTCCGAAGAAAGCATCTAGAAAATGTATAGTCATCATTGAATTATTTGGAGATTACAAATTTTATAATACTTTACAAAATTTTTAAAATATATTTTATAGGCTGGGCGCGGTGGCTCACACCTGTAATCCCAGCACTTTGGGAGGCTGAGGCGGGCGGATCACAAGGTCAAGAGATCGAGACCATCCTGCCCAACATGGTGAAACTCCGTCTCTACTAAAAATACAAAAATTAGCTGGGCGTGTTGGCACGCGCCTGTAGTCCCAGCTGCTCAGGAGGCTGAGGCAGGAGAATTGCTTGAACCTGGGAGGCGGAGGTTGCAATGAGCCGAGATCATGCCACTGCACTCCAGCCTGGTGCCTGGTAACAGAGCAAGACTGTCTCAAAAAATATATATATATATTTTTTTTTTAATAATATAAAATGTGCAGACTTTGCATAAGCAGTAAGGACAGTTAAAGAAGTTAGTAAAATATAAAATAATACAATTTGTTTAAAATGTGTAGACTTTCCAGAGGTTTCATTTCATTTATTCTCTGCCTACCCATCTTTTGAACATTTTGCTACTTATTAGTACCTCCAATGAAGAAGGGCAGGGAAAAGAAAAATACACAAAAGGCAAGCTAGTCAGTTCTGTTATATTAGCAGGTAAACATTTACTGGGAAGAGCTGGAAGCTGTTACAATGTGTTAGCAAAATTAAACTTTTAAATACCTACTGTAATACAATGTAAGAAGAAATATATATTTGGTCTCTACCCACAGTTCCTGAGATAAAACTCTTAAGATCTTTATAACTTCCTGATAGAAGCATCTGACACAGAACCTTTAAATCCCTTAGAATTTCCTGGGTGACAGAAGCCTATTTTGTTCTAATAAGGCAACTCAGCGTGGACTTCTAGATAGCTTCTAAGGGCTGCTTGCCAGGAGAACCAACCATGTGATTAGAGGGCTGAAACTGATTCCCACCTCACTCCCACATCCTGATAGTGAAGAGGAGCTGAAGGTTGAGCTGACCACCAATGGCCAATGATTTAATCAATAATGCTTACATAATAAAACCTCTACAAAACCCAAAAGGTCAAGGTTTGGAGAAGTTCTGAGCTGCTGAACACAAGGAGGAGCCAAGAGTGTGGAGCACCCGGAGAGAACACAGAAGCTCCACACTCCTTCCTACAGACCTTGCCTTATGCATCTCTTTCATCTGGCTGCTCAACTGCATCTGTTTAACATTCTTTATAATAAATGGATAAACACAAATAAAGTATCTCCCTGAGTTCTGTGAGCAACTCCAGCAAATTAGTCAAAAACAAGGAGAAGGTTGTGGGAATCCCCAGTTTATAGCCAGCTGGCAAGCACAGGTCACAACATGTGAAGTCGAGACAGTTTTGTGTGGTTGAGCCCTTAACCTATTCGATATAACACTATCTGCAGGTAGAGAGTGTTACAAGTGAATTATAAGATACTCAATTGGCGTCTACTGGAGAACTGCTTGGTGTGCAAAGAAAAATCCAACAGACACCTGTTGTCAGAAGTGTTGAGCAGTATGCAAGATTAGGAGAAAGCAGTTTGGTTTTTCCTCTTACCCCTACAAAGTAAGTTCAATATGAGCTAACAATGGGACACATGTACAAGAAACCCTACATTAAATGTATGGTCTCTAGATCCTGAGAGGAAGTAATTCCTCTATATACTGGGCTGGACTGCTTAAATCTAGAAGAGTATGTCCTGTTTTAAATACAATACTTAAAGAGGGCCAGAGGTGGCCAATAACGGTGGTGAGAATATGCGAAAACTATGCTGCATTTAAAAAAGGTCTCGGCTGGGGACAGTAGCTCTCTCCTGTAATCTCGGCCTTTGGGAGGCCAAGGCGGGTGGATCACTTGAGGCCAGGAGTTCAACACCAGCCTGGCCAACATGGCAAAATCCCATCTCTACAAAAAATACAAAAATTAGCCAGGCATGGTGGCACATGTTTGTAGTTTCAGCTACTCAAGAGGCTGAGGTGGGAGGATCGCTTAAACTTGGGAGGCAGAGGTTGCAGCGAGCTGAGATCGCGCCACTGCACTCCAGCCTGGGAGACAAAGCAAAACTGTTTCCAAAAAAAAAAGATTGACATAATTAGGAATTTTTTTTTCTTATTTTTTTTTTAATAGTTTCGCTCTTGTTGCCCAAGCTGGAGTACAGTGGTGCAGTCTCGGCTCACTGCAACCTCCGCCTGCTAGGTTCAAGGGATTCTCCTGCCTCAGCCTCCCAAGTAGCTGGGATTACAGGAATGCACCACCACATCCAGCTAATTTTGTTTTTTGGTTTTTTTCTTTTTTTTTTTTTGAGAAACAGTCTCACTCTCTCACCAAGCTGGAATGCAGTGGCGCGATCTCGGCTCACTGCAACCTCTGCCCCACAGGTTCAATTCTCCTGCCTCAGCCTCCAGAGTAGCTGGGACTAGAGGCATGCACTGACACACCTAATTTTTTTGTATTTTTAGTAGAGACAGGGTTTCACCATGTTGGCTAGGATGTTCTTGATCTCCTGACCTCATGATCCACCCACCTGAGCCTCCCAAAGTGCTGAGATTACAGGCGTGAGCCTCTGCGCCCGGCCTAGTTTTGTATTTTTAGTAGAGACAGGGTTTTACTAAATTGTTTAGACTGGTCTCGAACTCCTGACCTCAGGTGATCCACCCGCCTCCGCCTCCCAAACTGCTGGGATTACAGGCGTGAGCCACCCCACCCAGCATAAATTTTCTTTTTAACTTTTGTCTTAATTTAATATTAATAAGCATTACTATAACATTAACATTAAAGCCATAAAAAATAAATGTTTCCACATTCAATTAATGAAACAATAAACAAATATTTATTCAAAACTATGGTAAGCCAGGCACTGTTCTAGGACTGACAAAATTCCTGACCTCTACAAGTTTACATTCTAACAAAGAACCTACAAAATAAATAAGCAAATAATAATATAATTTGTGATACCTACAATGTTACCACTGACCACAACTTTTTATTCCTCTTTATTTCTGTGTGTATGTGTGTGTGTGTGTGTGTGTGTGTGACAGGGTTTCACTTCTCTTTCAGGCTGGGGCACAGTGGCACAATCACAGCTCACAGTGGGACCCATTTCTACCAAAAATTTTTAAAATTAGTCCAGGCATGGATCACCTCAGGTGATCTACCCGCCTCAGCCTCCCAAAGTGCTGGGATTATAGGCCACCACAGCACTTTGGGAGGTCAAGGTGGGAGGATTACTTGAGCCCAGGAGTTCAGGACCAGCCTGGGTAACAGAGTGAGACCCCATCTTTATTAAAAAAAAATAATTTAGCCGGGCACAGTGCCTCACACCTGTAATCCCAGCACTTTGGGAGGCCAAGCCAGGCAGATTACAAAGTCAGGAGTTTGAAACCAGCCTGACCAACCAGTGAAACCCTGTCTCTACTAAAAATACAAAAAAAATTAGCGAGGCATGTTGGCACGCACCTGTAATCCCAGCTACTCAAGAGGCTGAGACAGAAGCACTGCTTGAACCTGGCAGGCAGAGGCTGCAGTGAGCCAAGATCACACCATTGCACTCCAGCCTGAGCAACAGAGCAAGGTTCCGTCTCAAAAAATAATAATAATTAATTAAAAACTGGCAGGGCACGATGGCTCACGTCTGTAATCCCAGCACTTTTGGAGGCTGATGCGGGTGGATCACCTGAGGTCAGGAGTTCAAGACCAGCCTGACCAACATGGAGAAACCCCATCTCTACTAAAAAATACAGAATTAACTAGGCATGGTGGCACATCCCTGTACTCCCAGCTACTCAGGAGGCTGAGGCAGGAGAATTGCTTGAACCTGGGAGGTGATGGTTGTGGTTAGCCAAGACTGCACCATTGCACTCTAGCCTGGGAAAGAAAAGCGAAACTCCATCTCAAAAAATTAATTAATTAAAAAGTATAAAAAATAAATAAAATTAAACATAAAAATATTGTTAATTAGCCAGGGGTGGGGCTGGGCACAGTGGCTCATGCCTCTAATCTCAGCACTTCGAGAAGCCGAGGCAGGAGGATCATCTGAGGTGGGGAGTTCAAGACCAGCCTGACCAACATGGAGAAACCCCATCTTTACTAAAAATACAAAATTAGCCGGGCGTGGTGGCACATGCCTGTAATCCCAGCTACTTGGGAGGCTCAGGCAAAAGAATCGCTTGAACCCAAGAGACAGAGGTTATGGTGAGCTGAGTTTGTGCCACATTGCACTCCAGACTGGGCAACAAGAGCGAAACTCCATCTCACCAAAAAAAAAAAAAAAAAGAAAAAGAAAGAAAGAAAGAATTAGCCAGGGGTGGTGGGTGACACATAGTCCCAGGCACATGGGAGGCTGACGCAGGAGGATGGCTTGGGCCTCAGAGGTCAAGGTTGTGCTCCAGCATGGGCAACAGAGCAAGACCCTGTCTCAAATAAAAGAGCTCTGAACAGAGAACTTTCATCACCAGAAAAGGAGGCTCTAAAACAAATTCTGACTACTCTGAGACTGTTAACACCGTGATGAGGTTTGACTAAATCAGCCATGCTAGGAAAAGAAAGTATGGCGGGGAGAGAAGAAGATGCTCAGTAGGGGCAGAGGCACCCAGCAAGTGAGCAGGAGTCCATAAACTATAGCCCCAAAGGCCATGTTCTGCCATTTGTTTTCATATGCCACACAAGCTAAGAATTTTTCACATATTTTAATGGTTCAAAAAAAATGAAAAAAAAAATTTTTTAAATTCATTTAATTTCAAACATTAAAATACGTAAAAAATCAATGTAATAAAAATTATGACACGTAGAAATTATATGAAAGGGTGCATGTGGTGGCTCATGCCTATAATTCCAGTACTTTGGAAGGCAGAGGCAGGCAGATCATCTGAGGTCAGGAGTTCGAGACCAACCTGGCCAACATAGTGAAACTCCCTCTCTACGAAAAATAAATAAATAGTCAGGGGCGCGGGGTGAGGGTGGTGGCACATGCCTGTAGTCCCAGCTACTCACAAGGCTGAGCCAGGAGAGTCACTTGAACCCAGGAGGTGGAGATTGTGGTGAGCCAAGATTGCACCACTGTACTCTAGCCTAGGTAACAGAGCGAAACTTGGTCTCAAACAAAAAAAAAATTATATGAAATTCAAATTTCACTGTCAACTTCAATGAAGTTTCCCTGAAACACAGCCATTTTATTTGTTTATATATTATTGTCTATGGCTGCTTTTATGCTGTTATCTAGCAAACAGGCCCACTGCCCAATATGCATTGAAGCCAATACTATAACACCTGCTTTTTTTTTTTCCCCATCTCCTACAGGAAGGAGGCACTAGCTTTTGAGAAAAGAAATGCTTTATTGTAAGGCAGACCAGAGAGGAAACAGGAGGCCCATCTCAAATCTGTCTCCTTGATTTGGAGTCTGGGATAAGTTTTAAGAGGTTGGAGGGCAAGGGAGAAGATGTGTGAATGCTGGCTTGCCAAGGTCTGACTGGAGGGCTTCAAATTTGACTATTTCCTTAAGGTATGTTGAGGAGAATTTTAGCCCTAGATCTTTATGGCCAAAGGATCCATTGCTTCTAAAAAGGATCCAGCATTCAAGTTCTGGTCATGTCCCAGACTTCTTGGTCCTGCTAGGGGAGGGGAGGAGGGATGTTGGTTCTGGGTGCTGTTAAGACATCAAAGCTTTTTCTATTGTGCATGCCAAGGCTACGTAACATGCAGTCTTGGCTCTGTTATATCTACAAAGTAACCAGACATTGCGATCACCAGAGCAGGTCCCCTCTGGGCTGGTCCAGTAGGTTACTACTGCAACAGAATTGAGTAATACTCAAAAGAAATGCTAGCTAGGCATGCTGGGTCACACCTGTAATCCCAGCACTTTGGAAGGCTGAGGCAGGAGGATTACCTGAGGTGAGGAGTTGAGACCAGCCTGCTCAACATGACAACACCCCATCTCTATAAAAAATACAAAAAATTGAGAGAGATCCAAGATGGCTGATTAGCAGCAGCTCAGGATTGTAGCTCCCAGTGAAAACGCAGAGAGCGAGTGGACACCGCAATTTCAGACGAATTTCTGTTGCCCACAAACTGGGAGATACGCAGCAGAGGAGCCCCACGTGTCACCAGTGTGACTCTTTTGGCCAGTGCGGCTGTTTTGCCGGCGCCCCAGCGCGGTGCGTCTCAGTGTGGAGTATATGGGACTGGGTGCCCTTTGAGTTGGGCTCTGCTGGTCCCATCCCCACAAGGAGAACAGCAATTGGAAGCTCTGAGGACTGAGAGTTTCACAGTAAGCACAGCTGAACCCAGGAAGGCCTAGTTCTGTGGGGAAGGGGCGTCTGCCAAAGGAAAACTAAGAAACATAAAAAACTTCATCACCAACAAGCTGGACGTCCACTCAGACCCAATCTGAAAGTCGGCAATTACAAAGACGACGGGTGGATAAATCCACAAAAATGGGAAGAAACCAGTGCAAAAACGCTGAGAACACCCGAAAGCAAAATGCCTCTCCTCCTACAGGGGACCGCAGTTCCTCATCAGCAAGAGAACAAGGCATGACAGAGAATGAGTGTGATGAACTGACAGAATCAGGCTTCAGAAGGTAGATAATAAAAAACTTCTGTGAGCTAAAAGAACATGTACTAACCCAATGCAAAGAAACTAAGAACCTTGAAAGAAGATTTAACGAAATGCTAACGAGAATGGACAACTTAGAGAGGAATATAAATGAATTGATGGAGCTGAAAAACACAAC
>CAUYLG010024846.1:0-41848 GCA_963573385.1 Cacajao melanocephalus
GCGATTACAGGTGTGAGCCACCGCGCCCAGCCCTAACCATCTATTTTTGACAGTCATTAAAATTGTTTTGGTTTGATGCTATTATGAATAGTGCTACTTTTAATATTCTTTTTTTTTTTTTTTTTTTTTTGAGACAGAGCCACACTGTGTCACCCAGGCTGGAGTGCAGTGGTGTCATCTCAGCTCATTGCAACCTCCACTTCCTGGGTTCAAATGATTCTCCTGCCTCAGCCTTCCAAATAGCTGGGATTACAGGTGTACACCAACATGCCCAGCTAATTTTTGTATTTTCTTTAGTTGAGGTGAGGTTTTACTATGTTGGCCAGGATGGTCTCAAACTCCTGCACTCAAGTGATCCGCCTGCCTCGGCCTCCCAAAATGCTGAGATTACAGGTGTGAGCCACCACACCTGGCCTGCTATCAATATTCTTGTACATGTCTTTTAGGGAATATATGTGTGCATTTCTGATGCACATATGATTCTCTTTAGCTTTGGTAGATACTGCCAAAAGTTAACCAGTTTATACCCCCAGCATCATCACGAGAGAGTTCCTGTTACTCCACACCCTCACTCCCATTCAGTATTAAGTGGTATATCTTTAAATGACCATCTTTTAAGTTCTGCCCACTGATAGACAACCATGAAAATGAGTAGTCTCCAAAAATGTCTGTGATGTATCATTAAGTGACATAAGCAGGGCTCAGGCCAATATGTAGAATGTGACTCCATTAATGAGAATTGTGTCTGTGCATACGTAGAGGCAGAGACCAATTCAGAAAGGGGACAAATCCAAGTCCCCATCATGCTCATCTCTGGGGAGTGGAGTTGGAGGACATCATTTAAATGATGGATTTAGGGCTAATTTTTACTTTTGATACCATTCTTCAGTATTTTTTAAATTCAAGGAAATAAAACCTGTATAAGTAAAATAAAATCCTCCACCCTCCACCCCCCATTACCACCACTCACCATTCCATTACCTAAGGCTGGCAGCCCGATCTGTCTTTCTTATTATTTCCCAGCATTCGTTCCCGCTCTGGAATTACCCCGGGCAGGGCCTCAGGGACAAGTCTCCTGGGCACTGTAATTTCCCTGGCTGCAGTGTGTCATTAGAAGATTTGGTGCTGATGACACGACGCCCATACACAGTGAATATTACAGGGACAGGGCAGCTTGGCCAAGGAGCAAGCTCTTCCTGCAGAGACACCCCAAGAGTCTCAAGCTGACTCAGTGGGATTAGGCCTTAGCATGTTTTTATCTCAACCTTCAGGAATAGAAGCTAGGAAAACTACTCATTCAAGACTGCTGGTGCCTCTAGCCTCCCCTGGGGACCCGGGGCTCAAAGCAAGAGCTGTGGAGTTAGGCAGAGCTGGGCTTTGGTTCTACCATGCTCTTGCTGTGAGTCTCTCCATGGGCCTGCAAGTCTTCACCTGTAAAATGAGCTAATGAGAGCACTCACCTTAAAGACAACACAATGTAGGCGTGGCGTGGTGGCTCACGCCTGTAATCCCAGCATTTTGGGAGGCTGAAGTGTGTTGATCACTTAAGGTCAGGAGGTCGAGACCAGCCTGGCCAACATGGTGAAACCTCGTCTCTACTAAAAATACAAAAATTAGCCAGGCAGGGTGGCAGGTGCCAGTAATCCCAGCTACTCGGGAGGCTGAGGCATGAGAATCTCTTGAGTCTGGGAAGCAGAGGTTGCAGTGAGCTGAGATCATACTACTGCATTCCAGCCTAGGAAACAAGAGTGAAACTCCATCTCAAAAAAAAAGCACACAACGTACCTTGCAGAGAGTGCCTGTCACATACTTAGCCCTAAGTAAACTCAGGTTTTTGTTTTTATTATTGCGCGCATAGTTGCCACTATTACCACCACCCCAAGAGGTAAAGTTTTGCATTCACCTTTTGGGAGAAAAGAATATAATAATGCACTTTTTATTTTCACAAGTATTATAAAGTAAGTACACACCCACTTTTCTTGGGGGAAAAAGGAATTTGGCTAGGCACAGTGGCTCATTCCTGTAATCCCAGCGAGGCGAGAGGATCACGAGAGACCAGCAGTTGGAAACCAGCCTGGACAACATAGCAAGACTCAGTCTCAACAAAAAAATTTAAAATTAGCCAGGCAGGATGGTGCTCACCTATGGTTCCAGCTATTTGGGAGGCTGGGGGCAGGAGCCCCCAGGAGTTCAACTCATTTGAGCCCAGGAGTTCAAGGCTATGATCATGCCACCGCACTTCAGCCTGAGCAACAGAGACTCTGTCTCTAAAAAAAAGAAAAAAGAAAAAAAATTCACATGGAACTTAAATTCATATATTTTAGTTGAAAAGTTAAATAGCCAGGTGCGGTGGCTCATGCCTGTAATCCCACCACTTTGGGAAGCCAAGGTAAGCAGATCACGAAGTCAGGAGTTCAAGACCAGCCTGGCCAACGTAGTGAAACCCCATCTGTACTAAAAATACAAAAAATTAGCCAGGTGTGATGGCGGGTGCCTGTAATCCCACCTACTCAGGAGGCTGAGGCAGGAGAATCATTTGAACCCGGGAGGCAGAGGTTGCAGTGAGCCGAGATCACACCATTGCACTCCAGCCTGGGTGACAGAGTAAGACTCTGTCTCAAAAAAACAAACAAAAAAAAGTTAAATCATCATTCAAGGCCAGGTGTGGTGGTTCACACCTGTAATCACAGCACTTTGGGAGGCCGAGGTGGGTGGATCATGTGAGGTCAGGAGTTCAAAACCACCCTGACCAACAAGGTAAAACCCCGTCTCTATAAGAAAATAAAATAAATAAATAAATAAATAAATAGTCATTCAACAATGATTCATCCAGTATCTGTGGAGTGCCTTCTATGTGCTGGGCATTGTTCTAGATTCTGGGGTTATGGCAGTGACCAAAGTCCCTGCTGTCACAGAGCTCACACTCTGCTAGGGACCTCTGACAATAGTCAAGCCAACAAACAGATATGTAATCAAATGTCAAATGCATATATAATACAATAAATATAATGTCAATCTCCAGCATGAAGAGAAATCAAGCAGGATAGGAGAGAGGAGCTGGGAATGTGGTCTGGTGACGCCAATGTGTTCAGTGGAGCCAGAGCGCTGCTCAGAGACTCTCTCTCCTTGGCCAGAGGGTACTTGTTTTGGCCAGGTTGAAGTGGCCCCTAGCTGGCTGGAACTGTAGCTTGCTCCTGTGGAGATGAGGTTGAGGAGAAGGTGAAGAGTGGCTTCAAAGGCCATGTAGGTGAGGAGCGGGCAAGGGCAGGGCTTCATGAGAGAGGAGCCCTGGACCAGATGTGCCCTTGGAGGACAGACGCCCTGACAGTCCCTCATGGAGCACCACTGGAGAGGCACTTCATGCCAATTACAGCAGGTATTTACCCAGCACCTACAGTGAGCCCAATGCTGCACTTTGTACTACGAAAGGATTCAAGTAAGCATGAGGGCTGGGCAGGTGCCTGACCTCAAGGAGCTCCCAGATGCTGGAGATACAAGACCCAGCTCCATAAAAGAAAGAAACAAGTCAGATTCTGCAAGGGACTAAGTGCAGGGCACAGGTCACATAATCATCTGGATAGGCAAACCTCCAAATCTCAGCCACAAAGAAAAAGTTCCACATTCAAACAAAGCCTACAGTGGGCCAAGTGGCTCTCTGGAGCAGCGATTCAGGAGCCAAGTGGTTTCCATCTTATGTCTCTATCATCCTAAAACATATCTTCCAGGTCCCCGTGGCAAGAGGGAGAGAGAGAGCTGGGTCACCCTGCATCAGTTTATCAATGCTTTAGCTTGGAAGTAACACATCACACTTCTCACAGCCCATTGGCCAGAACTGGTCACATGGGTCCAAACAAACGGCAAGGGAGGCTGGGAAATGAGGGGAGTGCATAAGTATTCCCTGGGAATGAAATGTCTTGACCCTACATCAGTCATTACTGCTGGGATCTGGGCAGGCTGAGTGCAAGACCTGGAGTTTGAAATGGGCATGGGACAGAGCGGCAAGCACCAGGCTTTGGATAAAGAGCCCCCTGTTAGATTTAAGGAAAACTGCTTGGCCACCTCGTGGCTTGGTGACTTGTGTAAGTTGCTGATCTGTTTTAGCCTTAGTTTCTTCTAAAATGGGGATAGTCAGAGCTCCCATCCAGAATCATTAGAAGAATGTGTATGAGAGGGTTGTCTACACTGCTGAGAACGAATTCACTATAGTTGTCTATGACACATCTCTATTTTCTTTAAGGTTCACTGCAGCCCTAATATACAGACTCTATTTCTGTCCCCAGGGCTTCTGTGTCCCACTGATCTTACACTTCTTCACCAAAGTGCCCACAGAAGAAGAGAAACTGTCCAGGGCCTGGGGCCACCACTTAACACCAAGGGCAACACTGAGTCCTTGAAGTGTCTTGTTTTTTCTCTACAATTCCGGTCAAGTTCGCATTCTACTACATAAGATGTAAGTGCTCATGGTAGAAACAATTGTATTCCTTCTCCCCCCTTAGCTTCCACTAAAATGGCAGCTCCAGGAAGTTGCAGGTTTGATAAGAGCTTCCCCTGGCACCTGGGCATGTCCATGGCAGACTCTGCCTCTCAAATCCCCAGGAAGGCGGGCACAGGCTCCCTAGGAAGAGGCTCCCAGCTCTTCCAGGTCTCCCTGGCTCTGACAGCTGTTTAAATGGATCCTGCAGTGGGCCAGCCCCCACCCAGGCAGCTTGTCCCTGCCCAGCCTCTCGCCCCCAGCCCAGCCAGAAGATTGTCCCTGAATTAATCAAAGCACTTGCACTAGTCCCAACTCACTAGAGTCCTCCTCCAGCGGCCACTTTGTGTTGGGTAGATTAATTGCAGCTGGGGGAGGGGAGGGAATCCATTTTTAGAAAATCATTACTTTCAGAAAGAGAGGGAGGGTGCTTCTGGCTGGGGGAAAACTGCTGAGCTAGCAGCTCGGGCCTCCTGCTTGAGAGCCGCCAGGAAACCGGGGACTGTGCAGGCTGCTCCTGGCTCTGAGGGTGGCAGCCTGGGCCCACGCACCCCTCCTCCTGAGGCCAGGGCACCCCAACCCTGCATCCCTGGCTGCTGCTGGTCTTTGCTTCCTGCCCTGGCCTGGGCTCAGTAGTTAGCTGACGTTCTGAGCAGGAAGGAATCACCCCAATATTGGCCACCCCCCTACTATCCATGGACTGGCTTTCCCACTGTCTTCTCTCACTTGCTGCAAAATCCACCACCCAGAGGGCACCATCAGCCTCTGCCTGCAGCTGCAGGGTGAAAAGAAGGGTGGGGACCCCTGATCACAGCTGGCAGTCTTGGATTGAATATCTAATAAAGTATTTGAAATTGCCATTATTGTAGGTCAACATGATCAGATATTAGCAATCCCATGTGTTTCAACCTAATTAGCATATGGCGAGCTCTTCATATGAATTTTCTCCCAATTCCCATTTTAGCCTCACAAAAGTATAATACACACTTTATGCTTTGGAAATTGAGGTTCAGAGAGGCTGTGACTTGCCCAAGTGAGTGCTCAAACCCAGATCTTTCTGACCCCCAAACCAGTGACTGTGAATCACACTGGGCCCCCACCTCGCCTGCCCCCAGCACACCCTCAGGGACAGTCAGGACTTGCTTAGAGAGCGTACAGGCTGGGCTGACCAATAGGTCCTCTGCAGGCTGCTGAGTGTTGGGAGCTTAATAGACCCATCAAGAAGTCACCGTTTGCTATAGGTTTGGGTACAAATCCAGCTTCCATCACAAGCTGTGTATAGGTGGTCCTGGGCAAATCACTCACCCATTGGAGGGTCAGGCCCTTCCTGAATCAGGGAAGGCCTGTCCACATCCTCTGCAGCGTGGGAGCGCAGGCAGCATGCCCCTTGGCGTGCACCCACATGCACAAATGGCAGGTGTTGTTTCAGCAGTCAGATCAGCTTGGTCCTTCCAAACCAGAACTTGTTTTAGAAAAAACATATACCCAACCCCTTGAGCCAGGCCTGCCCAGAGAGATTAGATAACACAGAAGTGATGAAATCTGATGCTATCACTTGACAGCTGGAAGACTGCGGGCAATTCTTTGAACCTATTTATCTGTAGAATGGGAGTGATGATCATGGTATCTACTCGCAGGGTGGCTGTGAGAACTGTATGGGACAATCCCAGTGTAAAGTGCTTAGAACACTGCCTAGCACAGTCAGGACATACTCAGTATTGCCTCTTGATGATGACGATAATGACAGTTACTCCCAGACCAAGCTAAGCCCACAACTCTGCCTCATTCGCGAGGCAAGTCCTCTCTGAGCTATTTTATACCAGGAATTGTCAGGGTAGTGGATCCTAACTAAGGCTCCAGTTGAGACTCCAGGGTGCCAAGAGCTTATGGCTCAGTAGGAGAGAGAATCTCACGCTTTATTTATTTATTTTTTTTGAGACGGAGTTAGGCTGGAGTGCAATGGCACAACCTCAGCTCACTGCAACATAAGCCTCCTGGGTTCAAGCAATTCTCCTGCCTCAGCCTCCTGAATAGCTAGGATTACAGGCATCCCCCACCACACCCAGCTAATTTTGTATTTTTAGTAGAGACAGGGTTTCTCTGTATTGGTCAGGCTCGTCTCGAACTCCCAACCTAAGGTGATCTGCCCTCCTTGACCTCCCAAAGTGCTGGGATTACAGGCGTGAGCCACCACACCCAGCTTAGAATCTCATGCTATTGATCCCTCTTTAGGACAGAAATTTGTTACAGAGAGGAGGCTTCTTGGAGGAAGTGTTGCCTGCATCACATCCCAAAGGATAAGGAGGAAGTAGCTAACTGAAGTGGCTGCAAAGCACTTGCTGCAGAAGCGCATGAGCAACGTGGGCCTGCAGCACAGCGCATCTCCCTGCACGCCTGGAGCAAAAGGTTTCTGTGCGTGGAGGGCTGGGGACTCCGTGGGGAGATTGGCGGAGGTGGATGCTGAAGGGCTACTCTGACTAGAGGTAAGGGAGACCCAGGGGAGACTAACAGTCCCTGAATTAAGTCATGCTAGTGGGGGTAGAGAAAAGAGAACTCTGTGAGAGACATGCACAGTTTATAATTATTGACTGAATGAAATAGGGTGGAAGGGATTTGGTTTTTTATTATGGACAGGGGCAAGGATGGGGAATCCAGGTTTCTGGTTGGGACAACTGAGGCATCTACAGGTCCAAGGGAGATGAAGCCACCAGAGTGATGCTGCTGTCCAGGGAGAGGGTGTGGCCTGAGCAGAGCTGAGATCGAATTGTGTAAGATACCCTGACATTTGAGGGGTGAACTGAAAGGAAAGAGTACCAAGAGGCAGGAAAATGTCCTTCCAGTGGGGTACCTTCTCCCCCTGATCTGCTCACCTCAATGCTGTCCGAGCTGAAAGTCCCATCTCCTCTGCAAGCACCTGTGGCCCCATGACCAGGCCTCCTCCTGGGTCCTCGCCTTTTCTTCTGCCTGCACTGTTGCTGATCATCTCAGATGTGGTGTCTTGTCCTCCAGCATCACACGCAGGCACAGTTCAGGTCCGCGTTACTGCCACGCCAGCTGAGGCACAGTCCTGGGCACTTTGAAAGTGCTCAGAAGATGACTTTGGGTGATGGGCTCGCTGGCAAAAAGAGGGAAGCATCAGCGACCAGCAAATGCCAGACTCCTCCTAAGCACTCCTCTTTCCCCACCACCCACCTAGAATCAGCCGTGCTGCCGGAATCCACACACCTCCACCCCTGTTCCAGCCTCTCCTTCCTCCAGAAGCCACAGCTCCTGCCTCCCAAATCCAGAGGCCTTGAGCAAGTGGCAGGGCCAAGAGGAAACGTGGCAGACCACCCTCCCACCTTCTCTCCATTTCAGGGAGCTGTGGGACTAGAGCCACACAGGACCCTAACAAACATCTCAACAGGGCGTGGAGCAAGCAGTAAGAACCACTCAACCAGTCAGGTCCTGAGCTCCTAACCACCAGCTTCCTCTTGGGGGACCTCGGGCAAGTCATTTAACCTCTCAAAGCCTCCATTTGTGCAGTGTGTCCCAATGAAAATGAAATGAAGATTCCCTCAAATGCCTAGACATCATGCCTGGCACCTAGTGAAGCATTCAATACACAGTAGCTACTGTTATTAAAGAGCTTCTGGCCGGGCAATGTGGCTCACGCCTGTAATCCCAGCACTTTGGGAGGCCGAGGCAGGAGGATTACCTGAGGTCAGGAGTTCGAGACCAGTCTGACCAACGTGGTGAAACGCGTCAAAAAAAAAAAAAAAAAAAAAAGAGCTTCCTGGCATGCCAACGCAAGTTAGAGCAAACCAAAATGACTCTGACAGCCCCCAGTGTGACACCTTCCCTCCCTACCCGCCTCCACCACCACCACCCTGGAGTTAGTTAGAACCCTCCTTGGGTGTTTTCTAGAGATGGGATTTTGCAGTTATTCTGGGTTACAGAACTAGAATAAAAGCAAGTTTCAGTTCAATGATAAAAAGCAAAAAGCGACCGGGCACGGTGGCTCACGCCTGTAATCCCAACACTTTGGGAGGCCGAGGCGAGTGGATCACCTGAGGCCAGGAGTTCGAGACCAGCCTGGCCAACATGGCAAAACCCTACCTCTACTAAAAATACAAAAAATTAGCCAGACGTGGTGGTGCGCACCTGTAATCCCAGCTACTTGGGAGGCTGAAGCAGCAGAATCACCTAAACCCGGGTGGTGGAGGCTACAGTGAGCCGAGATCACTGCACTCTAGCCTGGGCAACAGAGCCAGACTCCATCTCAAAAAAAAAAAAAGAGCGCAAAAAGCTACTTTGAGAGGTAGTGAGCTCCTGATCACACGTAAACAAGGTGGCCCAGATGATCACTTGGCATTAATGCCCTGGAGCATGAATCAACAATCAACATGTATTAATATTTCTTTCGACACAATTGTATTATAATTCCCTTTAATGAAGTAGTGGCGCCAGTAGGCTGTAGTGCTTTGGGTGACCTTTTGGCAAAACAGAAAGTTGGCTGTCCTATATTGGCCTTCCAGAAAGCTTTTATGAAATTGTACAGGCTTATGATATCCAAATTCTTAACCCCCACTTCCAAAGACCCTTCTACCCCTCTTCCTGGGTAGAAGGTTCAAAACCCCTTGCATAGACACCTGCATAGCCCTTTGTTTGGTACCCAATTTAGACCATCTCTTGTGCAAGATTCCCCAAATCTAAAACATGACTCCGATCCATCAGCAGCAAACCAAGGTAGGCTGATGCAAAGACAGCACTGAAGAGGCACTTTGACCACAAGTGTCACCTGGGCTGGGCTGGGGAAGGGGACCAGTGAACTGTCGCTGAAGTCCCAGCAGACAATAGAGAATATTGTAGAGTAGAACCTGGACTCTGTGATCTCTGCGGCCCAAAACAGTATTTGGGAAGCAGCCAGGAGGTGGCCAAGTCCCTCTGACCACCACTGACATTCAACCCCCACTTTCATCACCCCTCCAGGGCCTCACCCCCAGGAAACTCCTCCTGGAATCCAGTCTGGCAGAGTTACAGTAAGCTTGGGATTATCGCCAAGCGGGTTGTTGGCAAGAACCAGAGGGATCCAGGTTCTTGGGGCTAACCTTCCCCATCCATCCATCCCCTAATCCAGTCTTCTTCCCAATGACCTGAGATGTAATTCCCTTTCCTCAATCCTACAAGCTTTTGAATTATCACCCACAGGGTTCCTGTAGGTTGTTTCCCATTACAGATTCAAGACACAGGAGGGAGGGTGCGAAGTCTGGGTAGCTACAGGTCTTTCCAGCACTCTTGAAGACCAGGGCTGTTCTCCATGTCTCTCTTTTGGGGCCCATGTCTCCCCGCCTCCGAGAACGGGGCTGGGAAGACGCCAACTCAACTGAACTGGGATGAATACTCCTCCCCGGTCCCCTCCAAGCAGCAGAAGAAAAAGGAGTTGGAGGACAACATGGTATCGAGTGTACATTTTAAAAATCGTTTAATGGAACATAAACTCCTTTAGAAAAACATTCAGCTAGGTGATAACACCCATAGAAAAAAACACCAATTTTGTGTTTATCTTTTTTAATTTGGCATTTGTTATTTGCATTTATATTAAAGCAAAGTGCATCTTTTCTTTTTCTTGTTTATACACATTGCACAATACATAAATAATGATGCTTATAAAACGTCTTTATATTTACAAGTAATAATATATTTATATATAACATAAAATACATTTTTTTCTTTAATAAATCTCAGGGTTTTTTTTTCAGGAGTCCTTTCTCTCTCAAAGCACTACAATGCTAAATTTCCAATGAGAATGCTTCTCTTGTTCATTTAAACCTTTGTAGTTAGAAAAATAGCTTATGTTAAAGTCTAAACATGCTCATTGAGCTAAGAACAGTGTCAAAGTATCATACGAGTGTATGAGTTGTAGAAGAAATGAAAGAAGAGTTAGGTGTCAGCCTAGGATGGTACCTTGGGTTATGACGGACCAAATCCTTCTTAGAGGGAAGGGGACTGCTAAGCATGTCCCTCCCAGGGACATCCCCCCTTGCTGGTCTAATAGCAGAGCTCAACACCCAGGCTCAGAGCAGGGAGTGCTGAGTTGGTTTTCTAAGTCCAGGAAAAACCTGATGTCACTAGGGCAGGCAGGGAAGAGGCTGATGAGGGGAGAGGGCACTGGGGGAGCAATACTGTGAGGGGCTGCCCCAGCAGCCCTCGGGAAGCCCATCTCAGAGAGACCCAGGAGCAGACGGCCAAAAAAGAAAGACGCTACAATGGCAGGGGCTGGCGGGAGGGGAATAAGACAAGGATAAAAACAATTGGTTCTGGTTCAGCCACTAGCAGGCTCGCTGCTCAGAAGCCTGTGGATAGGCCCGTGTCCTAGAGGTGGGAGAGGAAGGGTGGGGGCTTTCCCAGGCTGGGGACAGAGCCATGCTCCTGGCAGCTGTGGGGACCCCCCAGCCACCAGCTTGCCCAGGTACTGCCTCTGACCCACTGAGCATGTCCAAGGGACACGAGAGATACCGCGTGGGGCTGCAAACCTCTCTACTGGGGACATCCGTCAGAGACACAAAACAAAGAGCACGTCGCCTCCCCATCTGTGGCTCCCACACACGCGTGCACACACAGCCGCACACACACACTCACACACTCCTGACAAGTGAAATGATGACCGCCCCCTTCATACACTGTGTTTGGTGGTGCTTGGATTTCTGCTTCCCCTCTTCCTAGCAGGGTGTCCTGCCAATCACACCCATCCCCCCTTCCAAAAAAAGCCCCCCAACAGTTCTTTTCATAAGCTATTTCTCAAAGAATGAAACAAAACAAAACACAAACGAGGACAAGAAGAAAACCAACCAACCAACAAACAACAAAAAAAAGACCAAAGAGTTTGCATGAAAAGCAAGCACTCAGGAGGAAAATATTAGCAGCAAAGTAGTTTGAAGTGTGGCCTGCTCAGCGCACGCTCTGTCCCCTCCACACGCGGCTACCGGCTGTTGAAGATGACCTCCAGCCAGCACGGGCAGCTGCTGATGAACTGGCGGGTGTAGCACTGGCCCCAGCCCTTCACAAAGCTGATCTGCACGGTGAAGCCCGTCCACGGCTGCTGCATGAACTCGTGGTCATTGGGCCGCTGCAGGCTGTACGCCTTCTCGTAGTCGAAAGCCTTGATGGAGAAACCGGGGAACACCTTATGAACCAACAGCGTCCTGGAGTCCGGGTTGTCCAGTGTGGCGGACTTGATGAAGATGGGGTAGCTGCTGCGGTTGTACACCCACACGCCGTCCACCTCCCGCGTCAGCTGGATGCCGCAGCCGATCTTGCTCCGCACCTTCTGCACCAGCTGACTCTTGTTGTCCGAATTGAGCTGTCCGAGGCAAAAGCCATTCCCCTGAGGTAGATCATAGAAGATATCCAGAGAGGGCTCCTGGACACAGTAGAGCCTCCCCACTCGCGTCTTCTCCTCCCAGTATGCCACCACGCACCAGTGTGACCGATCCCCAGGCTCCAGAAGAAGTTGGGAATCTAGAAAACACAATGGCAGAGAGGGTTGGTGGGCACGGGCATGGGTGAGTCCTAGAATAAAGACACATACACACATACAAACCCCCCTATCACGAGCTCATTTCTTAGGACAAGACAGAAGGAAGTGGTAGTGAGGAGGGTCCTGGACTTGCCCCAGCTTTTTCAGCCCTTTGACCAGGACCCTGCCTTTCTTTAAGCATAGGAAGCGCTGGGTGCAGCTTCTCTCCAGACCCCTGCCCATCAGGAATACAGCAGCACCCGTGCCCACCTACCCAACCAAGCCTCTTTTCTGCAGAGCACAGATGCAAAGGGACCCTTATTAACTTGGGTGGTCTGGTTTTGGGCTGCAAAAAGCCTCGGCCACATCCTGGAGTTACAGATCTTTCAACTGGATAGAACCTTGGAAGGCCAGCTCCTCCAGCCCCTTGTCATCCTGATGAGAAAACCAGGACCCAGAAAGCCTGCTGCTGGAGAACCAGGGGTGACACAGCCAGAGCAAGAACCCAGGTGTCCAGACCCTGGGGCCACCTATGCGACGGTCTCTGGGTGCCTGTCACCCAGCTCTCAAATCAGTGCCATGGTCATGAGGGACCTCTCTATCTGGTAAAAATAAAAACGAGGGTGGCTTGGGACAAAAACATCTATATTCCTAATAGAAAAACAAGTCTCAGTGTGTCCGCGGCGACCCTATACACAATGGGTGAATTTGTGTAAAAATGCCAAATCAGAACCTGCAGACCGGTATTATCCCGGCTACCTTAACAAAGCTTCCTCCAGCCCAGACAGAAGATTATGTGTCTCAAATGGATGCGCTCCCCTTCTCCCCTTCTCTGCCGGCACCCCTGTCCCCACAGGGGTCCCCCCCTCACTCCTCCTTCTGCAGAAGCATCTGGAGCCTGCGGGGCGCCCTGCCGCCCTCCTCCCTCCCAGCAGGCCCCACCCCGCTTCCCTACACAGGGCTATTCCCACCGGCACGGGGTGATTCTGGTAAGGTGATTTTCCTCAACCAGAGCTGGGAGGACTTTAAAACGGGGGTCACACAGAGGGAAAGGGAGCCCCAGCGGCGGGCATTCTGACTCCTCCTTCAGCAGGAGCCAGCGGGCAGGCCTCAGACTTGGGACCATAAATCTCCCCAGCCCAGCCAGACTGCAGGAACGCTGTGGTTTGCGGCTGCAGGGTGGAGACCGGAAGTCTTGTATTTGTTAACAAAAATGGGGAGAGCAGAGGGGGGGAAGAGGGGAAGGGCCCCACGTCCCTCCTCGTTCCCTGCAGCCCCAGCTCCTCCCTCTCGGGGGTCTGGGGGGCACAAAGGAGGGGCTGAGTGTGAGACGTGTTTTGATGTGGCCTTTGTGTTTCTGGAGTAACTGGCTTCAGAGTCAATCATGGTGAGTGGCACGGTGCAGGGGCTGATGGCGGAGGATGGGTCCGCATCCCGCTGCCCCCCACAGGCTGGGTAACTGGAGCAGCCCAGGACACCAACTCGCTCCAACTTTCACAGGCGTGTTAGGACCTGGGAACCAGTTGGCTCCACTCAGTTTTTTTTTTTTAAAGTAGCAGCCAGTGTTGGATGGAGGTGTCCGTCAGTAAAGCTGTACAAATGTGCACACTGCAGCCAGCTGAGGCAGCCATGCACACTCCCCCTGAGCGGCCGGTCCCTGCAGACACCCCCAGCTGGCCTTCCCAAATGCCTGCCACGACGACTCCACAAAAGGGGGGCTCCACAAAAGGGGGACATGAAGGTCTCATTCCTTTCCCTCAACCCCTACTCCACTGAAAATCAACACCGGAAAACTGGCCAGTCATCGCCCCCCACGTATCTAGGAAGCATAGTGTGTGTGCACGTGCGTGTGCAGGACTGTGTGTGTGTCCATGATGTCAATGTGTGTATGAGTATGTGTTGTGTGTTTCTGGGTGCACATATGTACTAGAACATATGGAAAACAAGACAGGGACAAGGAGAAGGTGACTCATCAGGCATTCACTTATTTCTGCAAAGTATCCATCGACTGCTAATAAACTCGTGAGCGCTGGCAGTCTTTGAACTTTCTTGCTGAGGGAGTTCAGCTCTGAAGGCTACACCAAAGACCCGAAGGCCCATGGAGGAAGGACGCGCTGGCATGCAAGCATGCAGCAGGGAGAAAGCTCTCTTCTGGGAGGCACGAGACGTCCACCCTTTGGTGTTTTGAAATACAAGAAGCTTTCGCTTATTTTCGCAATTCAGGACAGCAAACCTGGCCTGAAAAGGAAGACTCAGGGAGCCGCTGGGAAGGAGGAGGGAAGGAGGGAGGGAGGGAGGGAGCAGGACCCTCAGCAGAGCCTCACAATGCTTTGTTTCATGCAGCTGAGACCCACTGAAACCTGGCATGGACCAACAGGAGGAAGAGGAGGAGTGAGTGGAGTAGGGTCCTGGGATCGAGATGCCCCCATGCTAGGCCTGTTAGCCACCTAGGCAAGGGGTGGAAGCCTTGTCTGCCAAAGGTGAGGGCCTCTAGGGGCAGAGGGAGCTGGGTAGGGACTGGAGCCTGAGGCCTGTGGCAGGAGGGGAAGCGTAAGGAGGCTTTCTGTTTTATCTGTGTAGCCCCCCAGCAATTTGCTGCCAGACACCCCCTGGAAAAAGCCTTTTTCTGCTGAGGTTAATGGCCCAGCCCGGATACACGGCAGCGCGTGAATGTCATGAGTATCGCTGTGTGTGAACAAGGCCCCGAAGTCCACTGGGTGCCTAACCCACTGCAGGGAGACCCCTGCCTGCTCCTCCCCTGTTGTCCCCTCAGCTTCCCCTCAGCAGCCTCTGTCCACTCCACAGGACAGCTCCATTCTCTTCCCTCCTGCAGGGACTATTTCTGAGCACAAAAAGGAGCTCTCCGGCAAAACCATTCGGCAACAGCAAAGGGCCCTCAAACACACACCCGTGTGTGAACATCACACCTTCTGGGAACCTCACCCGACATTCCCCATGGCCAGTATTCCCCTCTTTGCCCTAAATTCTCTGCCATTTGGGCTCATTTCTGGGAAACACTCAGCTTCATCTTCACAGAAAAACAGTTCCCTGAATTGGGCCCACAGCCCGCTCGAGTGTCCCCACAAAGGTCTGTGTGGACGCTTGGCTCCCGGGACTTCCCGGGCCACGCGTCAAGGGGCTGGGAAGTTCAATGAGTACAAGGACTAAGGAAGTGCCTTGGCCCCTCGCTGATATTTAACCTGCAAAGGCAAAACTCACAGTCCCTTGTTAATTTCCCTCAGCTTTATAACCTTCTCTGGTATTTTCCACAAACTTCTCCCCCTCCCCAGAAAACTGTACAGGGGCTTGTTTTAAAATGGTATGTGTTCATTTTAAAGCATTCAAAAGAAAAGCTGTGTTGTAAAAAGCTCACTAATCAGATGCCTGCTCACAATTTTTTCTTTTTATTACAGTGGAGGGAATTTTTGGAGCAACACCAGAAAAATGCTGAATCTGCCTAAAATTCCTTTAAGGTGTTCCCCCCACCTTCCCCATTTCCCTTAAAGCATAAAATCCTCCCTTTAAAGGGAAGGGGGAGGTGGGCATTGAGAAGGGAGAGGACTCCAGCCTGTGTTTGCACTGGCATTGGGGAAGACCACTTAGCAAGGAGCTCCCTAACTCTTACAAAGAGTTATTTAATTACCCTGCTCATGAATGAACAGACCAGACCCTTCCAGGAGACCAGAGGCTCATGAATGAACCTCATACCCCAGGTCCCAATGGCACAGGGTGACCAGGCCTCAAGACCACATTTTAGGTAAGCAAGGAATTTTCCCTTTTTTTTTTTTTTTTGTATGTGATGGAGTTTTGCTCTGTCACCAGCTTGGAGTACAATGGCTCGGTCTCCCTGCAAACTCCACTTCCTGGGTTCAAGCAATTCTCCTGCCTCAGCCTCCCAAGTAGCTGGGACTACAGGCACATGACACCATGCCCAGCTCATTTTTGTATTTTTAGTAGAGACGGGGTTTTCACCATGTTGGCCAGGCTGGTCTCAAACTCCTGACCTCGTGACATACCCATCTCGACCTCCCAAAGTGCTGGGATTACAGACATGAGCCACTGTGCCTGGCCAGAATTTTCCCTTTCTTAAATTTTTAATTTGAAGGCGTCAGGAGAGGAGAAAGAAGAAGAATGGAGGGAGGGAGGGAAGGCCATGCTCAGTGCCTCAACAGTACCATTTCTGGTCTCCACCTGAAGGCAGAGGGCAGAGCAGCTCCGCAAACAGTCTGTGGGTTGAGAGAACACGGGTGCACAGAGAACAGAGGCAATCTGGGCCTGGCTGGGTCCATACACACAAAGGAGGTGCTGGCGGAGAGGCGGTCCCCAAGATTCCATTTAGGAACAAGGACAAGCTTGGGAAACAAAGCCAGTAGAGACATGAACTCCAGCAACTGATGCCCCATGGTTAAATGTGCCCAACTGCCAGGGTACCGGGGGGCTGGGGTCAAAGGTGGGTGAGGAGGGGTCTACACTGGCTCTCATCTCTGTGAGCCACTTGGATTATGAAGCGATATTTCTCTGCCAAAGTCCAACAGGGCCACGCACCTCTGAGACCCCTCCTCTGTGGTCCATCAGAGCAGAAGGCTGAGGACGGAGAAGTTGGGGGGGGAAGGGCGCCTGGGCAGGCGCGGCCACCTCATGTACGCTCCCAGTGCCAATCAAGGGCAAACGAAGGGCAGAAATGTGGACACAGACAGCTTGCACCTGGCAACCTGGGAGCGCAAACATCACCACGCCTAGCCCTCTCTAGGTCCAGGGTCCTCCCTCCTCAGGACCCAGGCGCCACCAACGGTTGCCTCATCCTGTCCCTCCCTCCACAGCAGACATCTCAAAGGTTCACAGCACCCATCCCCTGCTCCCAACCCTGTCAGGAAATTGGCTGTTCTCATATCAACAAGCCCTCTTTAGGGACAAGTCCAAGATAAAAGGGGACTCCAGTGCCAATCCATCCCATCTATGGGAATTAACAGGACACTTGCTGGTCTCTTGTTTTCAACAGGCAAATGCCACCCCCGCCACCCCCCAAATAGAGACGCATAAAATTTGCTGAGATATCTGGGCTCACTTTAAGGTCCAGGGCGGGCTCTAATCCACCATGCTCACAGCCTCACCCAGAACAGGAAATAGGACCCCAGAGCTCCCTCAGACTCCTCGGGAAACACAGACAATGCTGGAGTTTAGAGCGAGTTCCTCATGGAGGAAAGAAACCACAATGTTTCAGGTAAACCCTGAGTTACTCAGAAAATGCTAGGGCCCAGTCCATCTCCACCACCCCACGCTCCTTCCCTGAACAGATCAGAGGCTGACTATGGCTGCAGGAAGGCTGACCTGAGAATGCTGGGATTTTTTTTTTCATGCTTTGCAACATCTCTAGTGAAGTGAGAGGGCTGGACTTCAGGGTGGGCAGGGGGTGCCACAGTGTCTCCTTCAAAGACCAGGCTGCTCTCTGGTCCCTGGACCCAGCAGGCTTCGTTTCCACATCCCAGGGAGTTCTAGCCATGGCAGAACCCCCAGCCCTGTGCCAGCCCCAGAGGTGAGCTAACCAGCTGCAGGGCCAGACACCCATTTCACACCAACCTCGCATGTGGCCTCGGGCTATCTTCAGCTCATCCTTAAAACAGGTTCCCCCAAGGCCAGCCTTAGAAGATTGCTGTGCCAATTCGATGCAAAAGTGATTGAGGCCAGCTTGCGGGAGTGCTGCACAGTCTCTGGTCTCATCTCTGAGGCTCCTGGGTTCTCTAGCTGTTCAGGAAATGCCCACCCATCTTTCCTATTGTCCCCACAGCCCCACACCTCATGCGAGAACAGTTCTGCCAGTGCCTACACTGAGCACTCGCTCTGCATAGGCTGTGTTTTCTAAGTGGCCCACGGCAGCCCTCTGAGGTGGCACGCTCTGAGGTGGCACACGATCACCAGTCTATCTTTAAAAAGGGAGTGGAGGGAAGAGGCACAAGTCACCGACCAAAGTGCAGAGCTGCAGTTCCAGCCCAGAACACTGCCTGCGTGAGCTGTGACACAGGGTCTAAAGCCGCCAGTCCCACGGTTCCTCCCCAAAATGTCCTTCAGAACAGGCTGTGGAAATGCTGTGCCAGCTTTCAGAGCTGAGCACGGGGTCTGGCTCCCCTGCAACAAGAAGTGTGGGGGCTGAAATGGCTTCTTTGCCAGCAAGCTGCTCTGTGACCTTGGCCAAGTGGCTTGCCCTCTCAGGGTCTCAGTTTGACCTGTCCATAAATAATGTAAAAGAAACAAGGGAAGATGGGCCCAGGGGCCTTCCTGGTCTCTAGCTGCACTCTGATTCTCAGTATTAAACAACACCGGTTCCATTTATTTTTGCTACCTTCCAGAGGGTAAGAAAACCACTTTGAGGAGCAGGGCACATTTTTGCATTTAATTTGCAACAATAAAACAAAATAGAATCAAAAGGGAAAGGAGGTTTGAGTCAGGTTTTGCTGTGTCCATCTCTAAACCAACTTTTTTTTTTAATTTCAAAGAGTCAGAAATGACTTTTTCCTCTGTCTTGCTATTCATCACCCGCAAGAGAAGGTGAGCCCCAAGAGAAGATCTCTGTATCACCAGCATCCTCCCACTGTCCCACCGCGCAGGCTCGGTTCCCCAAGTTTCTCCATGACCGCCCTCCTTGCCACCTCTCCCAAGCCCACATATTTGGCAGACCCTGCTGGTCTAGAACACTAATTAGTGGCTGTATCCTTACAAATTATGTTAAATAATCAATTCCTAGAACTGAAATGTACCACTCCCTGACTCCCCAAACTGGTCCCACATCACCTTTCCAAACCCTCCAAACATCTGAGCCTGAAGCCCCCAACCTGGGGAGAAATGCTCCCAAGAGCATTTATCTCGCCATGGAGAATGTAATTGAGGGTGGCACAGGGAAGGGGAGGAAAGCCACACAAATCAAAAGCTCTTGTCTGTCTCGCCAGCCGGGCTGACGCGGCTTCCTGTGCCCCAGCGTTCAGCCATGCAAATTACAGCATGTACCCAGCAGCCTCCAGCCACTGCCGTCTGAGGAGGCCCGCTCTGCCCAGGCTCCTCGGAGAGAGGCCTCAGAGGAAGGGTGGGGACTCCCGACCCAGCCAACTCCATTCATAATATTGACAGTAAAGGGCCTCTCTGGCTGCTGTTGAATGTGCATGCAGCCGAATCATTTCTCAAGTTTGAATTTCCAGACACTTCCCCTCCGTGGTGCACCAACCGAGTTCCCAGTGTTACCCCCCAAGTGACTCAGAGCAGCTCTCTTCAGAAAGGGGATTCACATGTTAGCAGGCACAGGCACAGAAGCCCTCGGCTGCGCATAACATTATCTGCTCAGCTGCCTTCCCTCTGGGCATGACCCTGGCAGTCCCAGGAAGACACAAGGGCTAGGACAAGCATGGAACAGAAAGTCCATCGTGTCCGAGAGGGACATCCAAGTCTCTTGGATCCACCTACCTACCCACCTATCACCCTGAGAATGTCAGGAGAGTCCCCAAATTCCCTATCTGGATTCCCAAATGGGCAGCTGGCACTGAATGCTGATTCTATTCTCATTCTCACTCTCTCTCTCTCTCTCACACACACACACACACACACACACACACACACACACACTTTAAAGCATCGTAAAAATCTTAACACAAACCACTGCATCATAAGCCAATTTTCCAAAAGGACAAAACCCCTAGAAGGCCAGGACAGCTTTCCCTGGTTTTGCAGGTGTGGGGGTTCCGTGTGTGCAAGAAACCAATCTACTTTTGCTGCGGGCCTATTTTCATAAAGCCCAGGGTACCAGGACCCCTAGTCCCTGGAAGGCATCACAGGACCCAAAGGCAGACCCAGCCCTCTCGCACCTGTCCCCCACAGGTCCAACTCCTCTCCAGTTTCTAGAGGGTAGGAAAACTCGGAAGACGTGGAAAAATACAGTGAGAAACAAAAGTCCTTTTCAGTTGTCCCCTCCCCCGCCTCCCCTTGTTCCATAACAATTATGAAAACTGTTGGATGGGATGGCATTTTGAACATTTACTGCATTCCAGCCAATAAATTCCAATGCAGGATCTGATGGAAAAGCTCCCTCCTCTCCGGCAAGCTCCCTCCCTCACCCCCTCCCCGTGCACTCCCAGCCCTCATTCCATCTCTCACTTTACAACCCAATACCAGGGCTTGGCCAGGCCAGGGCCGCACTGTACTTAGAGGGAAAAACAACAGTTCGCCAGCCTGGAGACAGTGTGCAGACTGGAAAAGTTAATCATTACTTCTGTCTGCCTCTGTAATCTAATCTCTCCCGCTTGGACACACTCACTGTTCAGCCATCCCAGCCCTTTCACCCCTAAAGCACCCAGGACCTCCCAGATCCGAGCCCCAGAGCCCTACTCCCTCTGGAGGGCCCTCCCACTCCTAACCTCCAGTTAGGAGGTCAAGGGAATAAAAGAAGAATGAAACGGTCCCCCACCCAGAAGCTGCTGTCACAAGGCTCTGGAGTCCAACTTACACGGCCAGCTGCTCTGTGCTGGGTGTCCCACCTTCCAGAGCCTCCAGGCCTCCCATAAACGTGGGCTCCCATAAATGTGAGCTCCAATCTAGCTGGTTACTGCAGCAGCTCAGCACTGCCCCTCCCCCACTGCGTAGGGCTAGAGTGTCCCCTCCCCCCTTTCTCACTCTCTCTGCCCCAGGATTCACCCTCAAGCCCACCCCCAGTGGGTAGGGCTCCCCTACCCCATGTGATCAGAATGTGCAGACACACAAGTCAAAGACGCCCTGCCGTTGGCGGTGTCTTAAGAAACTAAACATAGAATGACCCTAGAATTGAGCAATTCCACCTCTGGGTACACATCCAGAAGAACTGAAAGTGGGGACTCCAATGGTATTTGCACATCCATGTTCACAGCAGCACTATTCACACCAGCCAGAAGGCACGAGCAAGCCAAGTGTCCATCAAGCAACAAAGCAACCAAGCATGGGATACCCTTACAATAAAATATTATTCGGCATGAAAAAAGAAGGCAATTCTGACATACGCTACAGCGTAGATGAACCCCGAGGCCATTATTTAAGTGAAATAAGCCGGTCATAAAAGGGCACTGTCTGATTCCACTTCTATGAAGTACCTAGAGAAGGCAAATGCAAAGACAGAAAGGAGAATGGTGGGCACCAAGTGCTGGGGGGAGGGGAGGAGAGAAGTTAGTGTTTCTTGGGGACAAAGTTTCAGCTAGGGAAGATGAAAAGTTCTGGGGGTGCATGATGGGGACAACAGCACAATATGAATGTATTTAATGCCACAGAACTATACACTTAAAAATTGTTAATATGGTACATTTTATGCATATTTTACTACAATAAAAGAAAAAGGTCTCAGCTCTCTCTTTTTTTTTAAAAGACAGGATTTCACCATGTTGGTCAGGCTGGTCTTGAACTCCCGACCTCATGTGATCCACCTGCCTTGGCCTCCCAGAGTGCTGGGATTACAGGTGTGAGCCACCGCGCCCGGCCAGGCCTCAGCTCTCTTAATACTCTCCTTAGTACCCCATAACTTGTCCTCCTAAACACAGCGTTCCTGAATCGGGGAATCCACGGGTGGGGCTGGGCTTCAGCAAGGGTATCGGCCCCTTGCAAATGTATACAAATTGCAGTGTCTCGTGCATTCTTCTGGGCAAAGAGTCCTCAGCTTTCACCCATACTTGAAGAGTTTGCAAGCCAAGAAACACAAAGAACTACAAGCTTTTTATTTTAGAATGGAGGCAGCTGACCGGGCGCGGTGGCTCACGCCTATATCCCAGCACCTTGGGAGGCTGAGGTGGGCGGATCACCTGAAGTCAGGAGTTCAAGATCAGCCTGGCCAGTATGGTGAAATCCTGTCTCTTCTAAAAAAAATTAAATAAATAAAAAATAGAATGGAAGCAGCCTTTGGCTACCATACAATAGGGGTGTCATTGCCCCACTCCTCAAACCACAGAGACAAAGATCATAGATCACTAAATGGACCTGAGAGCCAAGTCCAAGCCCTTATTTTGCAGATGAGAAAACTGAGGCCTAGAACACAAAAATGGCTCCTTCAAAGGCCAAGCGGCCAGCCAAGGGGCTGAGACACTCAGCCTCAACCAGGACAGCAGGCCAGCCTCCAGCAACAGAAATCTGGAGGATGCTGGCTCCACCACGGAAATTCTCTCCCGGCCCCCTCCTGGGACTCGGGCATCCTGCACACCCTGGGGGGGAGAGGGGACCTTCTGAATCTTTGCAGGCCCCACCCTCCAGGGCTCTTCCCCAGGAACAGCCCCCAGCGGGGTTTTGATTGTGCCCCCACTGAGCAGGAGATGGGGCCCATCTATTTGTAAGAACTGTACCGTGTACTCAGATCACACTGAGAACAAACTTCTTGCTTTTCCTTCTCGGTTACTGATTCATGAGGCAGTGGGGCAGGGCTGGCTCAGAGGCCGAGGTGGGGCTGACCAGGTCCCCAGGCCCAGCTCTTGATGACCCTCACTTAGCCTGCTGGAGATGAGGGGACAAGACACTTAACAGCTTCAAGAGGTGACTGGAAGGTGGGACAGGGGACGGGGACAATCATTTAACCTCCAAGTGAGCCACCCTGGAAAATGCAGACAGCTACTCTGCAGATGGCACAGTCGTATCTTGGCATCTTATTGTTTATGTTCCAGTTGAGTGACAGGCCCAGATCAAAACCTAAGAAAGCAATACTGAAATGAGCACGCAGTTGCTGGCCTAGTTGTCTGAGCTGTCTTCTGGCTGAAAGAAACTCCCAACTTTGAAAGATGAAACTGGAGTTGAGACCAGATCTTCCCTTTCTGCTCTGATCAAACCCCCAGCAAAAGCAGCTCTCCCAGCCTCTTCCTCCTGGTGGGGCTCCACGGAGGAGCAAGAAGAATAATTCAATTAGCGAACTCCACAGAGCTCCTAACCCATCGTTTGGCCCTGGGGGAACAGACAGGGAAGGATGAACATGAAAATGAAACACCCTGTAACTGCATCTTAGATTATTTCATCCAAACCCGACCCCAGATGGGCCAGGGCCTCACACACAGGGCTGACATCTCAGAAACGGGCTTGACCTTCAGATTTAAAATTAAAAAGCAAGAGTCTCATCCCCCAGATGGTCTTCATGAGAATCAAGTCCTCCGGAGTTAAAGGAAAAGTCACTCCTGGGCTTTGACAACATCCCCCCTCCCCTCTGGGTGTCAAGACATTAGACACCATCTTTCCAGGCGTTTCCCCACCCCTTGGCTGTGGTCCACTGAGCAGCCTGGAGCTAGGCTGGTCACTTCACTCTGTGCTGTGCCCCAGGTACTACCACGGTCTGGAGGGTGGATTATAACCACAGCTCCTGTTCTTCCTGCTGTCATCTTACAATCATCAGCAAAGAGGCAGGGAGGGAGACAGGCTGGAACCAGAACCCGGGAAACTGACCTCTGTTTACCCACAAGCTTTGCTTTATCTCAGTTCTCAACAGGCCACACAACAGAAGCAGAAGCAGAAGTGGATGAAGAGCTCTGCCTACCCCAGGGGCCCACCACGGCACCTCCCGGTACCCATGGCCCAGCTTTCTGGAGGGACCAGGCTCCTCTGTTCTGTAGAAGCTGCCCCTGCCTGCCTCCAGATGGAAGCAACTCCTGTTCAATCCCCTTTTCCCCCAGCCCCATCCCCAGTGACTCAACATCACCTTCGGACAAGCCATTCCATCTGCCAATTCTTAATTCTATCTGGGCCCAGGAACTGGTCCTCTGCACAGCACACAGCCTGGCACATAATAGGTGCACAATACATATGTGCACCATAAACGAATCACAAGGACATGCTCGCTTCTTCCAAAGCAGAGGGCCCACCCAGCTTCACACCCGGCAGAGGGAGGCACATGTGAACCCAGCCGAGAGGGGAGCCCACCTTCCACAGAGCGAGTCAGCCAGAAGGACCAAGTCCCTCTCCAGGACTCCCTGATGAGGACACAAGAGAGAAGCCCGTCTGCACTAGGCCACGCTCAGCCCGTGGTGGCAGATGCCGCTGAGAGGTGTTTCCAAGGCAGGTGCCAGCCCGCCACCCTCTGTGGGCACACCACCTGCCCATAGCATTCTGCTTTGGCGTCCTGCTCTGTTTGGACAAGTTACCCTCACCAAGTGTTCGACAATGCTTTTACACACCCCAGGGCCCTTGTTGTGTTATGAAAACAAAACAAAGCACACTAAGGAAAGAGCTGGGAGGGTGGGGGTGAGCGTGAGTGGAGAGCGGGCCAGCCACACACACAGGTCTCTTTCTTTCTGGTCTCTATCCTAAAGATGGCTCCTTGGCAGCACAGAAGGGGCTGTGAGAACAATGACAGCTACAAAGAGAGGATTTAGAAACCTGGAGACGAATCCATGGAACTAGCCCTTATCTACACCACTGGAGGGCTGTGCCAAGCCCCTCTCTGGGAGATGCTTCTAGGTGACCTGTGTCACTCCTTCCTCCAAAACACAGCACGGTTACTGGACACAGCTGTACCAGGGGTGCTCCGAGACCCGTTTCCCCTCCACTCCTCACTAGCACCCTAGAAACAGTCTCAGGAAAGTTACAGAACTCCTGGGAGATGAAGGGGACATGGTGGCTTGAAAATACAAAGGCGGCCCCAAGTTCCCAGTGGCCAAATGCCAGGTGCGTCTGTTGGGGAAAGCAGTACCGGGGGTGGGTAACAAGGCTAAAGGCGTGAGTAAATTCCTACCTACCCTCCACCAGAGGAAAAAAAAAATACAATCTTTTTTTTTTTTTGCAAGTTAAAACTGAGCTAATGACACTGGGTGGGGCTCCGTGTTGAGGACTCCGAAGCCAAACCAAAATTAGCTTCCAGCCAAGAGCTGCTCCGCCTTACCATTTGGGGAAGGAAGCTGAAAAAGTCATGAAAGATTCTTTAGTAAAATGGGAAGTAAGGCGGCAGTTAACATTTCAACTGAAGGTGACCCTCCTGGTAAAATATTTTTTTAAATAATAAAAATAACATAAAGTTCTCAAACAGCCTCTTTCTTAAAGAAAATGGCCTAAACGTTCTCGTGGGAGTGGAAGGGAAGGAAAAAAAACACAACACAGAAAACAGGCTAGCCGTTTCTCAGCCGCTACCTTTCACGAACCACTTTTTTCTGGAGTTCTTCTCAAAAAAGAGATGATGCAATTTCCTGTCTTGTCCCAATATTTCCTGTTAACTTACAAGGTGAAAGTTATCGCCCTGTTTTAAATAACTGTCCTCCACGACGCTGAAAGTCCCTTTCCCCAGCCAGTGCCCATCCCAATCAAAAAATGTCCCCATCTTGGAGTATAAATGCCATCGTTTTCTACACCTTTAAGAGCTGGCTTCATAAGAAGCCTGGTTCTCTCTATAGCAGATACTGAATCTACAGGGGCAGCCTCTACGGGAATGGGGCTAGTGGCCCAGATCCCCAAGGTGACCCCACAGGGAGAAACAGAGGGGCTGGGGGGCCACGAGTCCCCCAAGTGAGCCAACAGGTTTAGGTAGAGTGGCCGGGATTGGGTGAGTATTGCTTTCTCCGTGTGTTAACCACTAAATTGAGAACTGTGCCTCAGCAGTTAATAATATCTTCCCGCTGAAAATAGCCCGGAGAGGAAGCCTCTGTGTGACAGTAGGCAGGCGGCCAGCCTCGGGGCTAGCCATTCAATACTGAGCGAGAGGTGGTAGGGTGAGTGGTGACCTCCCGGCGGCTGTGCTTACAGTATCCTCCCTCGAAGGGAGGGCGCTGGGGCCAGTCACCTGCCGCCTCTGCAGCCCTAGAACCTGGGCAAGGACATCACAGGGACTGGGGTCTCCAGCTGCCCAAGGAAGGTCTGGAATCACCAGCTTTGGGAGCCAACACTGGTACCACCCTGGGTCACAGTCACTAGGCTGGGCAGGCCAGGGGGACACTACAGAGTGGGAACAAATGTATTCGCTTCCCCCAGAAGAAAGGTCAGGCCGCGAACCAAACCAGAGGAAACGTTCCTGTCTCTCATTTCTGGAATCCGCGAAGAAAAAGGGAAGGCTGAAGGATCGACACAGATGTGTCTGCATGTTCAGGTCACACACAGCAGAAGGCCTGTAATCCCATCACTTTGGGAGGCCGAGTACAGTGGATCACTTGAAGTCGGGAGTTGGAGACCAGCCTGGCCAACATGGTGAAACCCCGTCTCTACTAGAAAAAAATTAGTAGGGCGTGGTGGTGCCTGCCTGTAATCCCAGCTGGTAGGGAGGCTGAGGCACGAGAATGGCTTGAACCCGGGAGGTGGAGGTTGTAGTGAGCCGAGATCACGCCACTGCACTCCTGGGTGACAGTGAGGCTGGGTGACAGTGAGACTGTGTCTCAAAAAACAAACACACACATCAGAGATCGCAGGCAGCCTACCTGCCCTGCTCCCTGGTCCAGTGTGCTCCCCAACTTCAAAACACAGGCGGCCACCAAAACCAGTGTCTACCATCAGCAGGTCCCAGGCAGCTAACAGAAGTCTCCGATTTTACTCTCTCTAGTCATTGCTCCTAACAGATTATACAAATATCTGCATGTATTTAAAACCTACCACTGGCCATTTTTTGTCAAAACTGCAGTAAAATACACATAACCTAACATGTGTCACCAATGGCATTGAATACACTGGGATAACGGTGCGGCCATTGCCACTCTCCAATTCCAGAACATTTTCATCACCCCAAAAGGAAACCCAGTCCCATGGGTCCCTTTTACAACGCCATTCATGACAGCAAAGAAAACAGTGGACCATGCAGAGTTATGTATAATAGTTTTCTCTCAAATGTTTCTATAAGCAAGCAAAAAAGCTATCTGGGAAGTTGAATCCTGACGGATTTTAGTGTGCGAGCAAGTCCAGGAACCAGCACTTTACATCTTTCGTTTTCTTCTGCCAGGTGGCAGACACCTGCTTTGAGGGTGCTTCTTCAAGTTCAAGGCCTGGACTGAAGCGAATACAGCCCAGCCTGGCCATCACAATTCTGCAAGGAACAATACGATGGCACAGTAACAGCAATGTTAAGGAAGCAAAGGAAGCCGAAATTGATCATGAATTCTTCGGCATTTCCTCCCTTTCCACTGCCCCACTGGCTTTGAGCTTGCCACGGAGGTCTCATAGGGGTACAAGTCTATGCAGCTATAGCCAGGCTTTGCTAAGGAAAGGCTCAAGTGTATGTGTGTGGAGGAAGTTGAGGGGCAATCAGCATGCCTGGCCTTCGCCTGGCCCCCTCCCCCTTTGCTGGCCCAGTTCTGCCTAGGGACAGGATGCGTGAGGCAGCAGCCCATCTTGTCTGGCCGGCAGAGCAGCCCAAATTTGCTCCAGAGATTTTCAATGCTGTCACTTTGTATTTAACCCCTGCCTGACTGCCTCATTCTTTCCAGGACAAAAGGGGTTTTATCAGTAAGCCCTTCTCCAGGGGGAAGTGCATGACCTGGGGCACTGCAGAAGAGGCTGGGTCCAGGACTGGTCTTCACCAGGGTGTGGGTGTGCACCGGGTGAGTCCACCCTAGCTCTGAATCATCCTGTTGGCAGGTGTTTAAGGAGAGGCAGAAGGTGTCCCTGCAGTTCCAGACTGTCATTTCTCACAGTGGCCTGCAGGGTACTAAGGGGATAGGAAGGAAGGAGCTCGCTCACGGTCACGTGCGCCTGTCCACCTGAGTCTCCCAAAATCCACGCTCAGGAGCATGTGGGTGAAAGGCCTCCATGCCTGTGAGCTCAACCTGCGCCCCCTGTCCTCACTCTACAATGGCATTAGAGACCTCCGTGAAACCATGAGCTGTTCTGTTGCCAGACAAGGGGAGGTTACATTTAAAACCAGAGCAGCAGGCACCCAGGCCCCGGTTCCCAGTTCACGATCACAATTCCAAGCCAGACAATGAATAATTGTTCACGTGCAGCTGAATAACTTTCCTTAAAACAGGATGAAGCAATGTTTCCTAAGCTGCTTGGTTTGAGCCCAAGTCAACTGTGGACGGAGCCAGGGGCGCATTTTCAGATTATCTAGGTATTTCTGAAGGCTCTCCTGTGAGACCATGACAGATGCCAGCAGGGATCAAAGAGGAGGAGAAACATTCTTGGATGCCAAATGGATACTGACTCAAGGATACTCCCATCCCCCAGACTTAGGAACATGTGAATTTAAGACCTTAGCAAAGGAGTTGGTCACCCTTGGGTTGGAGGCATGGTGCCGTGTCTCTCCAACAAGCATGACTTCACACAGCCAAGAGATGGGGTTTCCCAGGACACGTGACCACTTCTGTCTCCACTGCTTCCTACCTCCCTCCTTGAGATCCATGGGAGCACTTCTTTTGAAGTTTAAATAATTACAAGTGGTTGCTGGCTTCCAATCCCTACCCCAACTGGGGAGGTCCCTGTGGCTGACGCCCAGCCAGCTCCAGACATTCATCTATAAAGGAGGAGTCTAGAGGACGAGTTTGCAGCTGAATAACCTAGAACTCACAAGGGAGATGCTGCTCCCTCAACCCACCCAAACCAGGACAGCAGACAGACAAAATGAAAGCCCCCAGACAGAAACTCCAGATGGAGGCTGCAAAGATGCAGCTTCCAACACACGCTTTGCATTCCCAGTGACCCCCAGAAAGCTCTAGGAGCAGAACGAATCCTTTCCATTTCCACCATGGGGCCGAGCCCAGAGGCTTCCCAGCTACATGAGACCTCTCCCAGGTGATCTTCCTGAGCCATGACACATCCATGTCCAAGCAGCAGCAAAGACCTGTTCTGGGGTTGCACACCTTTCAAAAGACACCCACCCCAGAGGGCCAGGCACAGACTGCCAAATCACAATGCAGAATCAATCCACAAACTCCACTCAAGTCCAAAACTCCTGGAGAGGCCACCCTGACATTAACCCACCCTGACGACAGGAACCCCAGCCTATCCCAGAGCCTGCCTGTGGCCATCTGCACTCTCATGTGTTTGGGCATGGGATTGTCTATCTGTACATCTGCGGCAACTCCCACCCACCCACTCACCCACCCACCCACTCACACACACACATACACACACACACACACACACACACAAGCTTGCACCCAGCAATCCATCTGTCTCAGAGAGCCAGCTGTCAAAAATGAAAGTACAATCTCCTGGAAGCAAGTCACTGCCTTCTAAAAATGTCCCGTTTTCCCAGACCGAGGAAACTTGCAGGGGTGGGGTGTGTTTCACTGCAAGTCCCTAAGGACCAGGCCTGTCATCTACCCCCCTCCAACCCCCAAAAACAAAGCTGCAATGCTGGAATTCCAACCTGCAGCCAACAGCCCCGCCCCCAGGGCTCCTACCCACCCACTCCCCTTCCTCCCAGGCAGCTTGCAAGGGCGCAGGAAAGGGAAGGGCCAGCCTTGGAGTCACCCCTGCATTTCAGAAGGGGGCAGGCCTCTGAGCACACCCCACCCCCACCTCTGAGGCACCACATTTTCACATTTGGCTGTTTTTTCTTTCCCTTCTTCCCTTGCCAAGAGAATCAAGCCCTGGCTCCTGCTGCCGACCTTCCTCCCACCCTAAACTGAGCCCCATTCATTTAGCCTGCTCTCAGCCAGGGCAGGACAGGAAGGAAAACAGCACACAGGGCCTGTGAAAGAGGCTCAGAGAGGTTATTTCAAGGAGGAGGAGGAGGGAGAAACTCCTTGCAGGCGTTTTCACTGCTCCCCATCTTGCTGCGGGGATCTCACCCCACAACCTCAGCGTCTGCTATGCCCCTCCCCCCATCCAGCCCTGCCACATCCAGCCACTGGCCTCATCCTCAGCAAGGCAGGCACACCCAGGCCACCCCCCATGGGATGATCCACTTCTTGAAAAGGAGGAGGTTTGGGCTTTCTCCATTTACAAAACTCTCTGCCTTGGGCCCGGGCCAATAAAGTTCCCTTTTGGAAGGCATTCTCACTACAAAGAGGACAGCTCTAGGCTTTCTCGTGCCCATCAGATGCCCCCAAACCAGTGACATCAACCCCCAAAACACTGTCTCCAACCTACCCTCCCCACCATGGCCCATTACAAATACACTGCTCCAACTCTGGACAGAAAGAAGAAAGAGCTCAAACTCTGAAGCCTTCGGAATTAGTCAATCAAGAGTTGAAATTCAAAACAAATGCTCTTTCCATGTGGAGGCCCCCCTCTTTTTTCTTTCTGCAGTCTTGTTAAGCCATACTGCCCCTCAGAGTCACTGTGCCTTCCTGGCAGCTCCTTATGAATCTCTGTGTCTGCAATTACCTGAGGAGTGAGGCAAGGAGTTAATGATTGTTTTACCCCCAGTTTCTTTCGAGGACTGGAAAAACTCTGGGGAACAAAAAGCTCACCCATCTTCGGGCACAGTAGCTCACGCTTTGGGAGGCTGAGGTGGGTGGATCACCTGAGGTCAGGAGTTTGAGACCAGACTGGCCAACATGGCGAAACTCCACCTCTACTCAAAATACAAAAATTAGCTGGGTGTGGTGGCGGGTGCCTGTGATCCCAGCTACTTGGGAGGCTGAGGCAGGAGAATTGCTTGAACCCGGGAGGCGGAGGTTGCAGTGAGCCGAGATCATGCCATTGCACTCCAGCCTGAGGGACAAAGCTTTCTTTTTTTTTTTTGTCTCAAAAAAAAAAAAAAAGCCCACCCATCTCCTGAGGGCTTCGCAGGTCACATGGCAGGGCGGGTGAGGAGGTGCTCAGGCTGGTATCTCAGCCTGGTGTCGTCATTTCCTCCAGCCAGGGAGACAGACAAGATGTTATCAATAACACAAACCTTTCGAAAGCTGCCACTTCCCTTGCTTATTTCATGTGGTTTAGAGGGGCCGGGGCTCCTCCCTGCACATTCAGGGTTTAAAAAATAAAACCATCTAACAACATCCTGAATGTGTTATTCTGCTGAGACCCTTTCCTCTCACTGGCTTCTTTCTTTCAAGAATTCTCTCAGCCTTAGAAAGCAGAAAAGATACAGCTCACACACTGCTGCCTGTTATCTCTCATCAAGGCCTCTATATGTCCACTCCCAACCTCCTGCCTGAAGCCCCTCCCTCTCTGGGTCCCTCTTTTTCCTGCCCAATTCTCACTAGAAGCTTTGAGTAAACAATATCCTCAGATAATAGTCAGAATATATATTGAATTGAAATGAAAACAAACAAGAGTCTCCCTAAAGACTTTCTCAGCAAGCTCAGTTCCTGGAGAGGAGCGCCGGGAAGGGAACCATCTGGAATGCACTTTGCCTGGGCCAGCCATGGATTAAACACTTCACCAAGCAGTCAAAGCAGGCACCCCACAAAAGAGGGTGCACCTCACAAAAGAGGACACACGACCTGGTACAGCTTCTATTCCAGCTGCTACCATGTGATCCTACAGGCAACGAAATGCCAAATGCCCAAAACTCTGCTGGCATTTCTTTGTTTTTAAGGTTTTCCCTCTTGCTTCAGCCAGTTCTTAGAAAATCTAGTGATGACACATGATGGGGATGGAAAAACAGGTAGAAATAGGATTTCTTCAGAAAACATGAAATGCGTCTCATGTACATTGCCAGTAAGTTTCTCTAAGTATAAGCATCTTTTCACGTCCTGAGGACAACAATGCTCTGGCAACCCAGTGCCTTTCAGCCAGCGCCATGACCCCCAGCACTGGCATTCCAAGCCTTCACGCACACCTGTGGACCCTGAGAAAAACCTGCCCCACTGTAGGACAGTTATAGCTCCTACTGTCGGCGGTGCTCCCACCCTGGTGCTCCCAGTCCGGGACACGTGCTACAAAATCCTGCAGCAAGCTGGGCTGGGAATCAGAACTTGGAGGGAAGCCTCAAACCTACTCTGAAATCCCCTCATACACTTGGGATCTGTCTTCAACAAGTTCCTTAAAGACAGGTCCATTCCCTTTACATTTGCCATGCAGCAAGAGAAAAGCAAAACACAGCTCAAATGCGTGAGTTAATGACACCAAAGCCACCAAGCTGAAGCCCCTCCAGCCAGGAGCTGCTTCAAAAAATCACCGGGAAACACTTCACACACCAAAGCGGTCCGTCCTCAGCTAGCTCCTGTCTCCCTGTCCATGGAACAGACCCAGAGTCCTGGCTCATAAAGGACTGCAGGCTAAGCAGCTGAAGGGCACCACATTGTCACCACCGATGCACCCAGCTTAGGGCACATAAAAATGAGAATGAAGTCCAGACCAGCTGGGGTGGCGGAAGGCCACCCCTATTCCTCCAGTCTCTAGCAATTTCAAGAAACCTTGGAACTGCCAGGAAAATAAGAGAAAGCATCTTACCTGAAAGCCCCCCAGGGGCCAGATAATTCGTTCCCCCTGTTTCAGCGGAGGAAGGCACAGCATCTGGACAGTCTGCTGTGGATTTGAAAAGGGGAGAGAAGGAAATAAATACACAAATAAAAACACCAAGATCTATCTTTAAGCACATTCTAAACAGCATGAAAGACAAACCACACATTCCAAAAGGCTGACTCGCGGCCTAGATGCTGATTATTAATGGTCTGCTCAGGCTTCGCTGCCCATGGAAAGACAGACCACAGCACCTTGTCACCCGTCTGGGCTCCAGGCTGCCAGTTAATCATTACTCGAGTCAGGCTCAATCAGACTGGCTGGAATTTCTCTTGCATTTCCAGTCCCCCATTGAGGATACCAGGTGGTTCCCAAGGTCAAAGGAGGTTTAGGTTGGACTTTCGCAACCCTGGCTGCTCTGTCATCCCTCATCAAGGGCAAAAGCCTCCCTCCTTGGAGCCCATGTCCTCTCTGCCTTTATCCTTTTAAAGACAGGTTCCCCAGGCTGAGCGTGGTGGCTCACGCCTGTAATCCCAGCACTTTGGGAGGCTGAGGTGGGTGGATCACCTGAGGTTGGGAGTTTGAAACCAGTCTGACCAAAATGGAGACACCCTGGCTCTACTAAAAATATGAAATTAGCCAGGCATGGTGGGAAATGCCTGTAATCCCAGCTACTCGGGAGGCTGAGGTAGGAGAATCACTTGAACCTGAGAGGCAGAGGTTGCAGTGAGCTGAGATTGCACCATTGCACTCCAGCCTGGGCAACAAGAGCAAAACTCCATCTCAAAAAAAAAAAAAAAAAAAAGTTTCCCAGTTCTTGAGAACATTCACAAGATTGGCGTTAGGCTGCAGGAATTTCTTTCCCCTTTTTAATTGAGGAGTAACTTAAGTGTAACAAAGTATACAAATCCCAAGTAGACACAATGAATGTTACTCATGTATACACCTGTGTAACCACAACCAGATCAAGACAGAGAACATTCTCAGCAAGGCTGGGAGCCGGAGGGGAAATGTTCTACCTCTACCAGGCTAGTCCAAACCCCTCATCCCTGGAAACCTTCCCAGGCAACCCCAGACCTGCAAGGCTCTCTGCCCTCAGTTCCTATAAAACCTTTCTGGCACCCAGCACTTGGAGTTTCCTCACTGAGTTTTACCTTTAGATTGCATCTGCCTTTAACCAGACTATAAGCTTCTCTTCAACTTTTCTGTCACCCTCAGGTACTCAGCACAGTGACCTCACCATTAATGAGGATAATGACAATTCCAGCTGAGAAACAGAGACTCTACAACCGCCCTCCAAGCAATTAAAGCAAAAAATAATGTCCATGAACCACAACTAATTAGTCCCATGAAACACAAATATACAAGACCCTGTAAGCTTGTCACACACCACTGACAGTGCCAAACTTCCTGAAGTCCTAATAGAGAGCCTGGCTAAGGAACGATGCTGCCTAGGTCTGCAGCAAACACAATAGGTTGGATCGCGCAGACAACAGCCTCCCACCCCAGGCCACTAGGACAATGTCCCTGTGGGTTTCCAATTGGAACCACTTGGCCATGCTGGCAAATAGGAAAGCCAGAAAAAAGAGCAGCCAGGGGCAAGCAGCTCATGGGAATCCTCCAGTGGCCGACGCACATCCCCAAATCATCTCTTGGTTTGCTGTCTGCCCCCTTTAATGCTAAGGTTCTCTCTCTAACTCAGAGTCACTCCCTCTCCCACATTCTCCAGGCTGGAAGGACAACTTTTCAAGAACTCTCCTCAGCAGGGGAGAGGCAGAAGTGGAGGCAGGAGTGGGGATGGGAATGGCCAAGATGGGCAGGGGAGAAAGAAGACTGTGTGTGTAATCTGATTTTATCAGGGTAGAGTCTAATTCCTAACAGGAATATACAGTTCTACAGGATACACTTAATCAAACAGAAAACAATAGGGGCAGGCAGGAAATGGAGCTACTTGTTAAATGGTGTGTACCCTGCACTTTCTAAACCATTTTGATGGCCTTCATCATTTTCTAGAGATAGGCTTCTTAACCCTCTTCTCCACCTACTTCCCCCAGATGGAAGATACCCCCACATTAAACATGATGACTTATCCACAGCCACTCCCCTCACCTTTGGCTGGCAGAATCCCAGGGGCAAGGTGTGTTTCAAAGAAAAAGCCGGGCATCTCAGAGCAGAGCTGGGACCACATTCAGGGTGTCAGCCCATCTCAGATCAAAGGTAAGCCAGCTCCATGCAGGCAACCACAAGCGTTTTTATGAAATGGTGCTCTGCCCTTCTGCAGTGGCTTTGATCTCAGGAGGGATTTACAAACGTTAATTAGGCCTCCCTACCACCCCTGTGAAGAAGCAAAGTATACCTGTTCCACAGGCACCCAGGGAAACTGAGGCGTCACTGGCTCGCTCAAAGGGCCACCCAGTGAGCCAGGCTATCCCCAAAGAGTCCAACCCCTATTCCCATAGCTCTCACTCCCCAGGCAGGCCATGGGAGTCCCTGCCCTCTTTCCTGGAGGTGGCCTGGCCATCCAGACTGGCCTCAAGGATAAAGGAGCCATACCTCCATCTCTCACCCACAGAAAAGCTCTGCATTAGACACATCTCTAAAGTGAGGGTCTCGCCTTAGGCCTGTGTCGTCTCTTCTCCAGAGCCCAGGCTGGCTGGCAGACACAAGTCTAGGCCACTCCTGACTCACGCAGCACTGAACATCACCAAGCCCTAGGTAAGCGCTAGGTTCTGAGAGAGAAAAAGACTCATTCCGTTCTCCGAGCAGCTCCAACAGTCTCTGAAAACCCGACCCACAGGCACAAGGTAAGGGAGCTGGGAGTCCCACCATAGTCTCAGCCATGTGTTCTGAGCTTCTTAAGTACTGTTAAAGACAGAGGAGCCCCTCCCCACCAACTACACCATTAGTATATCCCAAGGGTCCCAGCTTTGCCCCAGGTAGTTCACCCTACCCAGAACTCAAATGAACCCTGCTTACAGAAGAACACTGCACCGTATCGGAATCCTCAAATTTCTAGGTGGGCACATCATCGTGCCTGTAACATGAATAAATGAACCAATGAATGAATGAATGAATGATCTACTCTCTTTCATTGCTGATTTTAAAAGAGGCCTAGAAAAGTTAAGAGGAATCTGAGTTAAGAGGCAAATGCAGTGTCAGATCTCAGGTCAAGATGCCAGACTTCCAACCTAGATTTGGAGGCTGGATCTGCCAATGGACACTGGCCACCTGGGTCCCCCAAGAGCTCACCCAGCAACCCCCCAAGGCCAGCCGTTCTTCAAACCTTTCAGACCATCAGATACAACGGAACACTGGACACAGAGCCCACACAGCTATTCCCGAGATCCAGTTTTAAACAGCAAATTCTGATTTCTTGCAGGATACGAAGGTGGGGGTGTCTTTCAGACTTCTGATAGCCACAAGTCACAACCGGCTTGCCCTAGGTTCAGTCATGTGAACACTCTTTCAAAGATGGCTCTGCTGGGTAAACCACACAGCACCCAGGTGTCTAAAGTCCAGTCCTCCCAGAACCTGGGTGGAATGGCTTCAACTACAGCAAAATGAAGCTTCCAGCTTTGAGGCCTCTGCATCTCCAGAGGTTGCAGGGGTACCAGGCCCCAGCCCCCTACCCATCACCTTCTTCCAAGATGGAGACTTCACAGGATGTATTCCTTTAATTGTGCAACTGGTTAAGATTTTAACAGTTGACCACTGTAAAACTCTGTGCCTGTTTCACCTAGTAACCCAAGACCAAAAATTCAACCTAGAACTTAGAAACTGAAGAATGTAAATGGTCCAACTAGATTCCCGGGCCAAACATTATCCCATACGCAAGATAGGGATGAAAACCTGGGTCAGCGCCCATCTGTGGTCTGACCTCAATGCCCCTGGCCACAGCAGCTGGCAAAACCAGCCCCAGACCTGTGGGAGGGGGGTGTGTTCCACCCCCAGACCTGGCGGTCCTCCAGTGTGGCAGGACAATTCCCCTCCAGGGGGCTTTGTCTACTACTGATGCTAAATTCTTACACAACAGCGCCTTTTCTTATTTCTTTTTTTTGGTTCTATTTTCAACAAAACGTTTTGGGTGAGTAACCAGCTGTCTTAGTTTCCTCGGCAGGTTAATCACTTCCTATTGGCTGATCTGGAGAACTTTTCTCCCCCTTGGAAATGGCACATTCCTGTCTCTGTGGCTTCTCTGTTTACACACATTTTGCTACCTAATGTCAACACTTGCTAATGAATAAATAGATCACTCTACTCGCCGAAAATGAGGTCCGGGCCTGGCAGAAGGTCTGCTTAAATCCTGAGAACAGATTTATCCCAGTGTCTTTGCAGGAAACCAATGGGAACATGGCCTTTCTTTTCTATGGGTTTTGGAGGTTTCTGGGAACATTTACCCCCACTGGTCTTTACCCTTGGGGCTAAGCTCACTGTTCTCTCTCTTTTAAGGAAAACCTCCAAATTTGAAAAATATGGAAGGAAAAACAAAAACAGGTCAGAGGTGGCCCCTTGGAAAACCAACTTCATAAAAAGAATTCTTAACTCTTTCAGCCAAAACCCAGTCAAGTTACAGTCTTTAGGAAAACAGAGCTTGGTAATTCCAGCGACCGTTTGTTACAAATACAGAGAGCTGGGTATCTCCTCATTAATAACCATTTATCTGGTGTTTTGTAAATCGAAAGCAAAATATCACATGCTTTGTGGGCCACTTATTAGAACGGGCACCAGGCAAGCAGGAACGCCTTCCCAACTTGAGGGAGCTGGTGGAGTCCCAGGAGGGTTGGCTGCAGAGTATGGGCTTCGGTTACATGTTCATTAAAGTATTTAATTTATGACAACGCCCCAGCAAAACTTTTAATTAGTGGGGGTAAAAGCCCAACAGCCAAAACACATGAGGCGGAAGGAACTGCAGAATTCCGGGAGCTAAATGGTGCCCAACCCTTCACTTTTCCTTCTCCCAGAACCCTGGCAAAATAAAAACGTCCCAAGTATTAATGTTTTTACAGGCACCAGTATACAGGGCACAAAAACCAAGGTTACATACAGCCTGTACTTTTAGCAAATAGATCTATCTCCTACTGTAAGAAGGAGTGCCAGGAATTGGGGCTCGTCCTTGTTGTCGCCCCCAAGTTCATTTTGCTGACCCTGTCCCCAGCACTGTGAGGTCCAGAGGAGGAACGTCTGTGCTGCTGCCAGCCAGAAGTTGAATGCAGACAACCACAACAGGGCTGGTGCCAGTCTCAAATGGGCTGCCCTGGCTCCATGCCAGCCAGTGACAAAGCAACAGACAGGCAGAGCTATGCTCGAAACTCTGATGGTCCCTACAGAGCATACTGAGAAAGCCCCGGGAAAGGGTGACTTGCAAGTGACTGGGGCAGGGGGAACCCACTCTTCTTTTACTGGCTGTGGCCTCTAGTGAAATGTTCTAGTGTCTACTCCAGACCAAAGTATTCTTTGCACCTTTTAAAACCGTCTTCCCATCCATCTAATCACCCTTTCCAGATGCTCCAGCACTCACGAAGTCTCCAAGCTTTCCCCACCAACCAGTCCTATTTGGTTCCCAAGACACTTCTTTCTGAACTAAAAGCATCCACGTGTTAAAGCCGAGCCCCCCAGCCACAGAGTGCAAATACATGACAAAGGAACAAAACGTAAAGCATATCAAGGGAACGTCTTTGCAAAAAAAACAAAACAAAAACCAAGCTGCAACAGAAAAATTCACCAAACTTCCAACAGAGGAAACCTACAACCAACTTGAAGCAAGCCTAGCACCTCCCCAAGCCTTTGCCTACACATAGAAGGCCAGGTTCTACAGGCTCTATTTCTAACTTCGATAGGAAGGGTTTTTTAAAAAATCAGCTACTCACCAGTTGGTTTGAGAAAATCCATCGGGTATCTGGAGTAAGGAGGAGGGGGAGACTCTGAAATTAAAAAAGCAAGAGAAAATAAAGGCCCAGCCATGAGAAAAAGAGATTAAAACTTATGATAACAGAGGCATTCTTTTAGCCCAACTGTTTGTCTTAGCTGTGGGGGTTGGAGGCAGGGCCGCGAGGCGGTGATTGCCTTGATATTTAGCTGTCAGATAAACAAAAGAGGCCGCCTGGCGCCAGCCTCGGCGCTCCGCTCCTCCACGTCTGCGGCCGCCGCCGCCGCGCTCGGCTGGCCCGGCTGGAAACCAGCGGCTCAGCCGGGGCCGCGCACTTCACAGTTCACAGGGCGGGGGGCGACCGTGCCCCCTCCTCGTCCGCGGACTCCAGACCCAGTTCCCACCAACCCCGGCTCCCCGCCCCAGCCCGCCCCCCAGGGGTGCAATTCACCTCCGCCCCCGCCGGTCCGCTGGGCACCCGCTCGGGGGACAGGGGGCTCCCCATTCCCAGCGCACTCGGGAGATGCATCCCAAGCGTGCTGGTGAACTTGGGGGATCTGCGGGCACCCGGGGTGAACCCTCACAACACACTCCGTGTACAGAAATGTAGAGAAAAGGAAGGAACGGAGAAAGGAGAGAGGATAAAAGCGAAGGAGTTTCAGGGTCTCAGCAGAGAAATCCAGGCCCCAGCGCAATAAAGGGCAGCGTCACCGAGGCATCCGGGGCCGACTATCTACAGACTTCTCTGTGCAGAAGAAAGGAAAAAGTAGGGGACACCCAACTTCTCCGGGCTGTTTGTTCCTCACCACCCTGGAACTGGCAGAGTTTAAAGGAAATACCCAGTTCGGCTTTCCATCCTAACCGTCTTTGCCCCAAAACTCCAAGGCTGCACGGCCACGGCAGTATCTGAGCCACTTGTGTTTGACGTGATTCTCCGTATTTACTAAAGGAGCGGAGTCCTTCCAGCCTTTACAGCTCGCTTCTCTCAACCTTCCTTGGCGGGCTTGGACCGAATCCAACTCGGCCACACACCTTAACGCCTTTCCGGGTGCGGGGAGGCGTGACCCCCCCACCTCCCTCTGCACCCCCTTGTTGATCCGGAAATGAAGGCGTCTAATTTTTAACCGCACGTCTGGTCCATTGTGCAGGAGCAGTGCCCATAGACCCTTTCCGGGCAACACAGGAGAAAACCTGGAAGGGAACCCCCAGGGAATGCCCTTCGAGTTTCCCCGTGTCCCTTCTCTACTTTCCCCACCAAGTCTCCTCCCAGGAGGGGCTGTACACTCCCCCTGGAGGGGTGGCTGCACACGCACTGCCCTAGGGCCTTTTCTTCCAACACTGGCGCGCCGGAAAATATTGGGGGCGGCGGGGCAACTTCTTACCTAGTTCGCAGAGTCGGCTAAGGTGATGGGGGTTGCAGCACACCAGCTCGGGGTTGATCTTCCCGTAAGATTCACAGCAACACAGCCTCTTGACTTCCGAGGAATGCCTGAGATCCGGCCACCTGAACACTTTGCACAGCAGGAGGGGGAGCGAGTAGGACGAGGGCGGCTGCGCAGGCTGCGCGCTGGCGGGCGCCCCCGGGCCCAGCCTGCAGTCCAGGCGGCCAGGCAGCAGGAGGCACGCGGTACGCGTTCCGCCGCGGGACTCCACGGCCTGGAGCAGCAGCTCCAGCTGCCGCTCCTTCAGTTTCTTGAGCACCGAGTGCGTGAGCGCCTTCAGATCAGCCTCAGCGCCCCCGACCGCGCCGGCGCCCGCGGCTGGGGGGTGGGGATGGTGGTGACCTTTGGCACCTCGGACCGCCTTGCCCAGGCAGCATCCAGCCCTGCCCACGCCACCGCCACCAGCCCCATGCGCTCGACTGTCCGTCGCCCCTTCTCCCCGCAGCTCGCCCCCTCCTCCGCCTGCCCCCGCGCCCTCCTCCTCGTCCTCGCCGCCGGGCGCACGGCTCCTCCAGAGACGCCGGACGAGCGCAGATCGTTTGGTCCTGAACATGCGGGGCGAGGAGGCGAGGAGAAAAGTCGTTTGCCGGCTAAGGAGCGAACATGACCTCCGCACACCATGAAGAAGTCGGGCGCCGAGTTGGGGCAGCAGGCGCAGGCGACAGCAGCAGCAGCAGGGGCCCGGGCAGTAGCGGCGGCGGCCCGAGGGGCGCTCCGTGGCATGCGCCAGTCTCCCGGAGGCCGGGGCGCGCGCGGGGGCCCGGGGGCGCCCGCCGGGGATCGGGGGCCTGCGCTCTGGCTGCCCCACCCCGGGCGGCCCGCGCCCTGCGCGGCTCTCGGGCCCCGGCGCGCCCCGGAGGAACCCGGCCGCCGCTTCCCTGGGGACGGCCGAGCCTGCCCCCGTCGGCGCCTCCCCGAAAAGAGGCCCCCCCGCAGTGGCTCCCTAATGTCGGGCTCGCCAGCCTCGGCTTCCTACATGGAAGATCCGCGGGGGCAAAAAACGAAAGGCGTTCGGCTGGGCTGCTGGAAGAAGGAAAAAGCCTCTTTCCCCCTTGCTAAGCAACTTAATTTGGGGGTGGGGAGAAGCAGGCAATTAAAAAAAAAAAAGCAAGCACGCGATTTATTTTTTTCCTCTATATCCTTAGTAACCGGATCTCCTCGAATTTTGTGCACACGAAGACTCAGGGGAGGGGACCGAGTGGACTTCACCCCGCATGAGACGTCTGGCGAAATAAGAAGGCTCTCTCAAAACCTAACAACCAAAATATGCAAAGCCCCAGATGAAAAACACCACCTCCTCGAACCTCGGAGGTCTGGGGGCGTCCGACTGGAACTGGGGCTTAAAAAAAAAAATGTTAACAAAGTATAACAAGATGTTTGAGGGGTGGAAAAACGCATCCACGAGTTACATCCCCCCCTTTTTTCCTTGCAGAGCCCCGCTGGTCTTCCTCTCCTTTTCTTCTGCCAAAAAAAAAAAATCGTATATTTTTTTAATCCACGGAAAGCTTTGACTAGACCGCTTCAATCCTGCGCATCTGGGTGGTTTAGGGGAGTCTCTGGTCTTCCCTCCTGCGCGCCTGGGGGCTCAGGTCCTCAGCGGGGACTTCCTCGAGGCTGGCAGGGGCGCAGGGGCAGAAGATGCTGCGGCAGCGGCTGAGCCCGGCGGGGCTGACAGCACAGGGGAGGGCGGCGCGGCGGCGGGCCCCAGACGGGTAGCGCGTTCTCGCCCCCCTAGGCACAAGCTGCTTGCTAGTGCGGGGGCCGCCGGTGTCCCTTCCCCTGGCCGCGGCTGGCCGCCGGGGCTCCCCGCGTGGGCTGCTCGCCTCGACCGAACTGCGGCAGCAGGAGGCCCCGGTGTCCTCTCGGCGCCTCCTCCTCTGAGACTCTCCTCGTCGCGCCCGGGAGCCTCCTTGTCCCCCGTCCGCCCTCTCCTGGTGCTCGGGTCCTTCTACCGCCGCCAAGGGTTCGCCGCGCCGCACTCAGGGGCTCCGGGGCCGGGCGCTCGGCAGCTTGGCGCCGACAGGCTGGCTCTGTCTTGGGTAGCTCTCTCCCGCGCGGCGAGCGGACCGAGCAGGGCGCCCGGCTGGCTCGGCTGGCGCGGCTTGGGGACAGGCTCTTCCGTGCGCCGAGCAGCAAGCGAGTGTGCCCGGGGCTCGCCGCCTCCCGCAAGGCCTCCCGCCCCCGCCCCCTTCCCTCCCCCTTCCTCCCTCTTCCCTCCCCCTTCCTCCCTCTTCCCTCCCCCGCCCCCAGCCGCCGCCGCCGCCGCCGCCTCCGCCTCCTCCCCGCCCCCCCTCCCCCCCTCCGGCCCTCTGCTCGGCTGGTTCCACTGCGCAGTG
>CAUYLG010024848.1:0-28383 GCA_963573385.1 Cacajao melanocephalus
CCCACATCTGCCCACCTCCTCCTCCTCTCACATCTGCCCACCTCCACCTCCTCACATCAGCCCACAACCTCCTCCCCGCATCTGCCCACCACCACCACACATCTGCCCACCTCCTCCTCCTCCCACATCAGCCCGCCGCGACCTCCGCCCACTGCCTGCCGCCACGTGCACAGGGAGTCACACGGAGCGGACGAGCGGCGTGTAGGGCAAGAGTGGCAAGGCGGGGGGGGGTGGCATTTTGTTGCGGTGGGGGTGGTGGGCTCTTTTTGTGTGGCGGACGTGGGCAGATGTGGGGAGGAGGAGGTGGGCAGATGTGGGGAGGAGGAGGTGGGCAGATGTGGGAGGAGGAGGAGGTGGGCAGATGTGGGAGGAGGAGGTGGGCAGATGTGAGGACGAGGAGGAGGTGGGCAGATGTGAGGACGAGGAGGAGGTGGGCAGATGTGAGAGGAGGAGGAGGTGGGCAGATGTGGGGAGGAGGAGGAGGTGGGCAGATGTGAGGAGGAGGAGGAGGTGGGCAGATGTGGGGAGGAGGAGGTGGGCAGATGTGAGGACGAGGAGGAGGTGGGCAGATGTGGGAGGAGGAGGAGTTGGGCAGAGGGGGCAGGAGGAACAGGAGGTGGGCCCACACAGGTGGGGGAGGCATGCGGATGTGGTGAGAGGGGTCCTCCAGAAGTTAAAACTGCAGTGGGATTTTTCCTTAAGCACCCTAAGTCCGTTCCTTAATTATCATTACAAAGTCCTCAGTAAAAACCTGTTTTCATCAGCGTATTCCAACGTGGGCTTCCCTTTTAGGAAAGCAAGTAGGTGGAATGCTGAATGTTAACACAATCAAATATCTCCTCACACCCGAGTTTTCAAAGCCAAGGGCTGTGCAGGACATGAGGAAGCAGAGCCCCCATGCACTGCTGGGACTCCACGTGGACTGCAGCTCCGCCCCCGGAGATGACCCAGCTCGCAGCCCTTGTGAAGGGAGGCCGTGCCAGGAGACCCGGTGGTAGCGCGGCCCACAATGTAGGAGTGAAAGGCTGGGCCATCAGGAAATGGAAACCTGGAAAATGGTGGCATGAATGGAGGGACAGGTCCACGTGGGCGAGGGAGTTCTTGTGTCAGCACGGATGAGCCCCACGCATGCTGAGCGGGAAAGCAGGTGGCAAAGGGAACCACGTGGGACCTGGTCTCCTTTGTGCGGGTGTGAGGAACGCACAGACCTGCTCTCTGCTGCTGATGACCCCGGTCGAGGCACGAGGCAGCTCCGTGTGGGCGGCAAGGACAGAGTTCCCAGCAGGGATTGTTTTGGGGGTGAGGGCAAGAGGGGCTGACGGGGCCAGCGTGGCATGTGTTTCTCAGTTCTCCCCCATAGAAGAGGTGAGGGCGAAGTGAACGCAGGTGTCTGGTACACCAGGCGGTCTGGGTCTCATTCATTCTGTTCTTCCACAGGCTGGAAGTGCAGTGGTGAAAGTCCCTGTTTGGGTGGGTGTCCAGTCACCTCCAGGGTTCCCCACAGCCCAGCAGCCACACCCAAATGCTGGGCAACCCCAGCCACAGGCCCGGGAGCAGGTGAGGGAGCCCTGACATGGCCCTTCCTCTACAGCAGCTTCGGGGAGCCCGGCCTGAGGTCCCTTCACAGGGCCAGGCCCAGGGCCTGCAACCAGCACAGCTGAGCTGATGAGAGCCAGCCTCAAAACGCATGGGCCTGGGGCAGGCAGGGTGAGCGTGGGCCCAGTGAGTCCCCAAGGCTGCTCTGTGGATGAGAGTGTGACGGCCACCACTGCACCTTGGGGAGCTCAAAGGGCAGAGACTGCCGACCTCTGACCTGGAGCCGCATGGCCAAAATGGATCCAAAGACGGAGTGGCAGACAGACACCCCCTGCACACCGAGCTGGCCGGTGTGAGGAAGCCCCTTCAAGCACGGAGCTGCTGGCTTCCAGCCTGTGTTCCAGGCTCGGCGGGGAGGAAGGGGTGCGCCTGGACGGCTGAACAACATCTGCAAGATTCCTTATTGTTGCCAAACGAATTTAAGGGAAGCGGGAGTGGAGTTTAAGGCCTGCAGAGCGGGAGATGCGGCCCCATTGCCGGGGGTGGCGGGGGATGTTGGCAGGCTGGCAGACGTTAAGGGGCCAAAGAAAAGGGCTTAGAAAGCGCTTCTGAATCTACTAGAAATTAAAACCCTCAGGCCACAGCAGCCTGTTGGAGCCTTATTGCTCAGCATCCGCAAAGTCCAGGAAGCGTCTGGAAGGTTTGGGGGCGGGGAGGCAGCCCCCCCTGTGGCTTCGTCCTGCCCACACTCACAACCAAGATGAGGCAGCACTGAGCTCCCTCGCTGGGCCGAGGCCTCTCTGGCCACCCTGGTTCAGCGCTCCGACCCCACCCAGCGCCATCGGAAACTTCACAGTCGCTCAGGGTCCCTCCTGCCCGCAGGGAGCCTCGGCCCAGAGCGCGTCTTCCAGCTCGGGCAGTGAGCTCTCTACTGAGAGGGAGGAGGAGAGATCCTGCAAGTTGAATAAAGCCAGACTTTTCTCCCAGATCCTAGGGATTAAATATGTGCCGTCTCCCCAGCAAACGCAAATGCCTCCTGTGAGGATGCAAACCACCATCAAACACCCTCAAGCCCCTGCCGAGGGCACCTGCCCAGGGTCCACGCCCAACCCTCCCCCCGCTGCCCCACCTGTGGCTCCTGCCTGGCCCTGGGGGACGCCTTCCCACTCAGCCCCCGGCACCCGGCCTGTCTGCCGCCCTGGACCGGGCCTCACCGCGCCTCATTCTCATCGGCCTCATTCTCCGTCCTCTCCCGGGTAATGGAGTGGGGCGGGGGCACCTCAACCTCCAGCTCGCAGTGGCAGGAACAGCGGGGGCCTCCTGTCTCCCCGGGTGCAGACCCCCAGCATGAGCTCCCTCCTTCTCCAAAGTAACAGAAATGCTCCGGGATTTCTGTGCAGCCCCTCAAAACACAACCCAGCATTTCTTGGTTAACAGAAGGATCGGGAAATGGATGGCCTGGTTAACGGAACTTGGAAACTCTTTTTGGAAGTTGTCCGCAAACGTATCATTAGTCCAGCACCTTCGATGTTGGCCAACGTGAGACTCTATTTCAAATCCTTGAATACGGTGGAACCTTAAAAAATGAGCAGAGGCCCTCACAGCTTTGAGACAAGTTGATCACCGTTTTCTGATTTGCTAAATGGCCCTGTACACTCACCGACTTGCAGGGCCGGCGAAGCTCCGTCCACGCTTGTGGGTTACAGAGAAGCCACCAGGGGCCCCCCGTGAGGGGAGGGGGCTGCACTGGGCGGCTGGGGGCCCTGGGACCGAGCCTTGCCAGGGGCTTCCTACTTCCCAGCAGCTTGTGTTCCTGCCACACAGCATGGCCGGGCCACCTCCCTCCTTCCCTCCAGAAGCTCCCCAGGCGGGGCTGTTTGTGGACATGGGGCAGCCTGAGGGGCAGATTCCATTGCAGAGAAGAGGGCACTGTCTTTTCTCAAAGGCCGGGGTGGGGACCCTCCACTGCCTGCTGTCTGGGTGCTGGTGGAATTGAGGGGCAGAGGAGGAGGTGGAACCCGGGCACCTGGGGGGCCCAAGAGGAGCAGGGCAGCTGCAGCTGGGCGGGTGAGATGCTGGGGCGTCCCACCCCCTCCACACGCAGAGAGGCCGAGGAGCAGAGAGGGGGCCACCTGCCAGGGGAGGGGCTGGCCCGCCTTGTCCTAGGGAGCCCCAGACTTGGCCTTAGAGCCACCTCTCCCTCCAGCCCCATTGACCTGTCCTTGGTCCAGCTGGCTCAGCCCAGAGCCCTGAGGGAGTGCAGGCAGCTGTGACAGACACTTGGGAAAAAAGCCCTCATGTGCCTGAAGGAGCCCAGGCCCCTCACACCCCCACCCACAGCCCCGGCTGTGGCAGCTTCTCCAATAGCCAGAGATTAGACAGGGCCAGCATTGTGGGAAGCCGGTGCTGTCTTGGGAAGGGTGGCTGGGGCAGGCAGGGGACCCGGGCACGAAGCTCCTCTGGCATCGGCCTGGGCTCCTCAGCATGGAGCAGTGGCCATCCCCAGTGGCCTTCACAAGCCGGGGCCCTGGCTGGGCCAGGCAGTGGTGAGGCGAGGGTCTCCCAGACAGGCTGGGGTGAGGGGGTCCCCAAGGAGCCAGGCGTGAGCCTCACCCTGACCTCAGCCTGGCCACTACAGGTTGAGGGTGGATCTGCCTTGGGAGCCTCCAGTGGGGAGGTTCAGGGATGCCCAGTTGTCCCGAAAGCCCGTCATGGCTCCCCGGCTGCCCCTCAGGACTCAGGGCTATCCTGCTGTCAGTGGTTGCAGTTTGTGGTCCAGGCATAGAAGCATTTTCCTGGTCACTGTCAATATCAGTGTGACAACATGGAAATTCCTGAAAGTGCCAAAGCTGGCGACGTGGGCTGAGCCCAGGCCTGTGTAACATTGGCTTTGACTGACTTAGCCCTCTTCCCTCTCAGGGCCTCCCGTCCCTCCCCGTGCCCAGGCGCATGGCACATACACACTAAGCGTACAGCCTGGGGACGGCACCCAAAGTGACACGTGCATTTCCAGATGCCCTCCCTCCAGGCACCACCAGCCAGCTCACCCCAGAAAGGCCCCTGGCAGAGGCAGCTCCGTCAGTGGGGAGGGATTTTGCTCTGGCCCCAAAAATAACCAGCAAGCCTGTCCTGGAGTGAAACACCAGCCGTCCATCACCAGCCACCAGGACATGATGGGACGGCCTGGGCAAGGGGCCTAATGACAGGGATATGGGGAGGACTCAGGGCAGAAATGACCTGGACCTGTGGCCCCGGTGAGAATCTGTGTCCAGAAGGCTGGGGACATGTCCCCCGCCCCCACCAGGATTCAGCTCTGCCAGGGAACCACACTCAACAGACCCAGGGAAACATGACTCTGTGCACAAGAGGGCAGCAGAGGGGGCCCAGAACTCTGTGGGTTCCTCCTGGGACCCTGAGCGCTAGCGTGGGAGGGTCTGACCCCCAGCAAAGCTTGGGAGGGCCAGGGTGGGGCAGGGAGAGAAGTGGGGGGCTTGGTCCTGGCCACCCCTATCCCTTGCCCTCCCCTCCCCTCCATAGCTCTCACTGCTTCCTACCAGATGTCCCCTCCTGTCTCAGTTCACTGCGTGTGCCACAGGGAGTGCCTGGAACAATTCAGCTCGCAGAGGCGTCGGGACAGAGCCTTGCACGGAGCAGAGCGGCTCTCAGGCGTAGCCGGCTCTTGCTGGGCCTCAGCAAACTCTTCTGTGAAGTGCTGCTGGAATCTCAGCGTCAGCCATAGTCTCAAGGTGTAAGTGAGGAAGCACAGTAAAGCAGTGGGCTCACTGGGGATGGATGAGTGCATGGATGGATAGACAGTGGATGAATGCATGGGTAATGAATGGGTGAGTGGATAAACGAGTGGGTCGATGGACAATGCATGGATGGATGGATGAGTGGTTGGGCAGATGGATGAATAAATGAATGAATGGAGGGAGAGTGGATGGATGAGTGGATAGATGGTGGATAAATGGAAATGGATGGATGGTGGGTGGGTGGGTGCATGGGTGGGTGGATGAGTGGGTGGAATGATAGATGATGGATGGGTGAATGGGTGGATGAATGAATGGATGGGTGGGTGGGTGGGTAGATAAATACTAGGTGGATGGATGAGTTAATGGATGGTGGAGAAATGGATATGGATGAATGGGTGGGTGAGTGGGTACACAGATGGGTAGAAGAATGGATGGACAGATAATGAGTGGGTGAGTAGGTGGATGGATAATGGGATGGGTGGATGGGTGAATGGATGGATGGATGAGTGGATGGGTGGGGAGATGGATGGATGGTGGATCAGTCTGTGGGTGGATGAGTGGGTGGGTGGATGGACAAATGGATAATGGATGAGAGGATGGGTGAGTGAGTTGGTGATGGATAATGAATGGATGGGTGGGTGGGTGGATGGATAATGGATGGTAGTGGATCAGTAGGTGGGTGGATGAGTGGGTGGGTGGATGGACAAATGGATGATGGACAAGTGGATGGGTGGGTGGGTGAGTGAGTCAGTGATGGATAGTGGATGGATGGATGAGTGAATAAGTGGGTGGATAATGGAAGGATAGATGAGTGGATGGATGGGTGGATGGATGGATGGATAATGGATGGTAGTGGATCAGTGGATGGGTGGATAGACAAATGGATAATGGATGAGTGGATGGGTGGGTGGATGGAGGGATAAGGAATGGATAATGGATAGATAGGTAGGTGAATGCATAGATGGATTGATGGGTGGATGGTTGAGGTGATGAATGAGTTTGATGGATTGGGGTGGATGGATGATAGATGGATAATGGATAGATGGATCAGTGGGTGGATAAATGGATGAAGGGCTAGATGAATGGATGGATGGGTGGATGGGTGGGTGGATGGTTGGATGGATGCATGGATGAGTGAATGTGTGGATGAATGGATGGGTGGATGGATGGATGAAGGGATGGATGACTGGATGGATGGGTAGGTGGATAGATACATGGATGAAAGGATGGATGGGTGGGTGAATGAATAGGTGGATGGGTAGATGGGTGGGTGGGTGGGTGGATGCATGAAGGGATGGATGAAGGGATGGATGGGTGGGTGGATGGATAGATGGATAATGGATGGATGGGTAGGTGGATGAATGGATGGATGGACGGATGGATGGGTGGGTGGATGGATGTGGATGGATAATGGATGGATGGGTGGGTGGATGGATATGGATGGATAATGGATGGAGGGGTAGGTGGATGAATGGATAGATGGATAGATGGGTGGGTGGATGGATGGATAAATGGATGGGTGGGTGGGTGGATAGATGGATAATGGATGGATGGGTAGGTGGATGAATGGATGGATGGATGGATGGATGGGTGGATGGATATGGATGGATAATGGATGGATGGGTAGGTGGATGAATGGATAGATGGATAGATGGGTGGGTGGATGGATGGATAAATGGATGGGTGGGTGGGTGGGTGAATGAATGGGTAGGTGGATGGATGGATGGGTGGGTGGGTATGTGGGTGGATGTGTAGATGCGTGGATGGATGCATGGATGGATGGATGAATGGATGGATGGATGGAAGAATGGATGTTTCTCAACCTATTAGCACAGTGAGAAAGCCCTGCAGCCTGCAAGTTAACCCTGTCAATGCCGTCACCTGCACATTGGGTATGTGACATGCCTCACTTCCCACCCAGAGCAGCTTTGAGGATCAAATGAGGTAGCACATATTTGAAAAATACTCACAACCATAGTTGAGCTACAAACATTAACTGTTATAATCCAGATTAAGTGGTGTCTAAATTTGTGAAGAAAAGTTTGTGTTAGAGGGTTTTTAAAACATTTTTCTTTTATTTCTTTCAAGTCTATGTCGTTACAAGAACTAACTGCTAATAACACATTTTCAAGTTAGGTCCTGCTGGGACCTCCAATGAATAGGAAAAAAAAGAAATCTCATAATTAGCAGCCTTATTTGCATGCAAACAATCAGTATTCCGAAAGTCTTTAAAACTGCTCCCATGAGAAAACACTTGCATTCTTGTTTTAAGAAAGTAAATTGCTTGGCAAACCCCTTTCTCAATAGAAAGTCAAAAGGTAAACTTGAATCCAGCCAAACTGTCATTAAGGTCCAATTATTCCAAATTCCAAATTAAGGTAGTCTCAGTTAATAAGGTTTCCAGGTACAGTCCAAGAGAACATAAAAATGAGAAGCATCCACGAATTCAGCAATCTTCATTTTCTGAGTAGACACCACAGGCAGTTCTGTGGTCAGTCTCCCGGTTCCATGCTGTGGGACGTGGCCAGTAGTGGCCCTCCCTGCAAAGCAGCGTGGCCTTGGGCAGGCAGCCGCGTGTGTGGGCATCGGGGTGAGAAAGCTGCGCGGCTGGGCTGGGCGGAGACAGCGGGTGTGACGAGAGGAGCTCCCCGGGCACTGACCTGAGCTGTGTGGGAGGAGTGGGGGAATTCCCACGTCAGCTGGACATGGATACATTTTTGTTTGTCTGTTGCTGTTTTAAAAAACTGTGAAAACCTCCTGTGTCTTCCCCGGGATTCTTCTGTTTTTCCTCCAGGTAAAAGGCACCTTTGGCAGCCAAAGCTGTTTTTCAACCTCTGTTTGGTGTTTTCCCTTCCGATTAAAGTTATGGGAGGCCCCGAGGCACAGCTGGTGATCACAAGCCTCCCTCTTGGCTAGACATGCACGCTTTATGTGAATAGCATTATTGTTGTATGGTATAAAACGCAGGGACAATGGAAGATTGACTAGTGCCCTGACTAAAATTTGGCCTCTACCAAGGAAGCTTTGAAATATCAAGCATCAGAACTTACACTTTCAGCCAAGAAGAAGTAACAGGGACCAGATTTACCCTTCCACGAAAACAAGTTAAAAAATGGACAGAATATCTGAAACATGTGTTAGGCATCAGACAGCAGGCACCGAGAGACCCGGTCCCTGAGGTGGCGAGCAAACAACTGTGGCCCAGTGTATGGCGGGCGAGGTTTGGGGAGGCCTCGGGCAGAGCTCAGGAGGAGGAGCGGGGTCCAGGGACGAAACAGGCTGGAGGGCTCAGGCTGGACTCCCGGCGAGGACAGCTGCCCGGGGTGGGGGTGGCTCTGATCTGCAGGGGGAGCCCTGGGTCTTAAGTCCAGAGCTGACCAGCCTGGGAAAACAGCCTGAGAGGCTTTGGGGAGTAACACAGGGCCTTACTCAGAGCTGGGAGTAGCCCTAGTCCCACCGTCCAGAGCAGAACGTTCGCAAGCCAGCACCTTCCAGCGACTTGGCCGCAGTCTAGAATAAAGCTTGACCGGCACCTTCCAGCGACTCGGCCACACTCTAGAATAAAGCTCGAACCAACACCTTCCAGAGACTCAGTCGCACTCTAGAATAAAGCTCGAGCCGGCACCTTCCAGAGACTCGCCCACACTCCAGGGCAAAGCTCAAGCCTATTTATAAGGAGGTAAAACACAACCAGCACCAAACGAGGTAGAATTCACGTGTCTGGCATCTGATTAGAAATTAGCAGGCATTCAAAGCAGCAGGAGAATACAACCTATAAGAACAAAACTGAACCAGTTGAAACCAGCAGTGAATGGAGCAGGTGGAGAGTTGGCACACAAGGGCAGTGAGACACTTACCATGACAACCTTCCCCACTTTCAGGGAGCCGGGGAGGCTGGGCACAGAAGGCGTAACAATTCCCAAACTGAATTCTGCAGTGGAAACCCGCAGCACTGGAGCTGAAGCTACGCAGGCGGGCTTCACAGCAGATGAGACGGTGCGGAAGGAAGAAGCCAGTAAAGTGGAAGACGTGGCACCAGAAACTATGTAAAATGAAAACAGAGAAAAGGTCTGAAACGCAGCGTGCGCGTGAGCCGTGGGCCGGGGGCCAGCTTCAAGCAGCTTAACACGGGTGCAGTCGCAATTGCTGGGGGCGGGGCAGGAATATCTGAACAGATAACGGCTGACATTTGTCCATGTTTGTTGGAAACGACAAACCCAGAGATTCATGAGGCTCAACAAGCACCAGATGTGAAAGACACGAAGAAAAGCTCACCAAGTTCCAGAATCAAATGGTTTCAAACCAGCGGCAGTGAGAACAATCTTCAATCTTCAAAGCAGAGGGAAGAAAAGGGCACCCCGGACGGGGAGAACCACGTGGTCAGGCCGCGGGCGCTCAGGCTGCAGGCCACGCAGACGGAGAGGTGGAGCCGCATCTCCACCTGAAGATTTTAAAGGCAAAGCGGAAGCTGAGACTCCTACAGCCAGAAAAACACCTTTCAAAAACGAAGGTGAACGCAATTAGCGTATCCACAGGCTGGAGAAGAAAAATCATACAATCCTGTCAGTTCACAGAAAAAAAAAAGCTTTTGACAAAATCCAACACCTGCACATGAGGAAAGCTCCCAGTGAAGTAGGAAGAGAGGGGATCGTCCTCGTCGTGGCCCAGGCCGCCTCAGCCCCGCAGCTCACCCCACCCCAAGGGTGAAAGCCCGCACGGCTTCCCCAGAGGAGGAAGCATTGTTGTTCAAGCTAGTACAGGTGATTCTTGCCAATGCAATAAAGAAAAAGAGAAAGAAAGAGAAGGCAGGAGGGAGGGAGGGAGGGAGGGAGGGAGGAAGGAAGGAAGGGCGGGCACACAGATTAAGAAGGAAGAATGGCCCCCTCTGTAGATGGCATGACTCTACATGGAGACAAAGGAATGGACAGCAACATGAGAGCTCACGTGTGAATTCAGCGAGGCCACGGGATAGGTGTCAACAAGCGAAAGGCAGTCACATGTCTATGCACCAACACTACACACATGGAAATCTAAATCAACACCGCACCATTTACAGTCGGTCAAAGAGAATCAAACAGAAGATACAAACCTAGCAAAACACGCGTAGTGTCTGTCTGCTGAAAAATTTAAAAGCTGATGAAAAACTTTTCTTGAGAGCTAAATATATGAGACGTACCGTGGCTGTGGACTGGAAGACGCAGGACGGTGAATGTGTCAGTTCTCCTCAGACTGATCTACGGGTGAAATACAGCTCCCACCAGCAGCCCAGCAAGGTGTTCCTGTAGATACAGACACGCTTATCCCAAAAGACACAGGGCCTAGAGTAGCTAAGATAGTTTTGGAAAAGAATAAAGTGGAAGAAATCGCTCCACTAGAGTTCACAGCTTCCATGGCCACGGTAATGCTGACCGTGTGGTGTTGGGATGGACAGGCACAGAGGCCACGGAGGTGGGACAGGGAGCCCCACTGAGAGCCACCCCACCTTGTCCAAAGCACACGTGCCTCTTCTACAAACAGAGCTGGAGCAATTGGACATGCACAGAGAGGAGTGACCCTCAGGCTGAGTTTTACATCTCCTACCAAAAAATGAACTCAAAATGGATCACAAATTTAAAGCTCAGGACTATAGAACTGTTAGAATAAAGTACAGGAGAGGCTGGGCATGGTGACTCACACCGTAATCCCAGCACTTTGGGAGGCCAAGGTGGGCGAATCACCTGACGTCAGGAGTTCGAGATCAGCCTGACCAGCATGGAGAAACCCCATCCCTCCTATAAATACAAAATTAGCTGGGTGTGGTGGTGCAGCCACCCGGGAGGCTGAGGTGGGAGAATTGCATGAATTCGGGAGGTGGAGGTTGCTGTGAGCTGAGATCACCCCATGGCACTCCAGCCTGGGCAACAAGAGCAAAACTCCGTCTCAAAAACAAACAAAAAGTACAGGAGAAACTCTTCAGGACCTGAGGCGAGGTGAAAAGTTCTTTGGCTTGACACCAAACGCATGACTTGAAAAGGAAAAATCAAAAATTTGACTCATTGAAATGGAAGTTTTTCTTCTCCTCAAGATCCTAAGAGGCTGAACAGACAAACTGCAGACAGGAGGAGTGATGTGTCCCCCACGCATCTGACAGAGGGCTTGCGCCTAGGACGCAGAAGCACTCTCGAAACCTGGCAGTAAAAAACAAACGAACAGAAGATCCAAGGAGACGTTCACCAGCTCCGGATTCGTCTGGATCCAGAGATGGCAAATGGCGTGAAGGCGTCCGGCGTCATCAGCCGTTAGGGAGGTGTAAACCTGGGCCACAAGGAAGCACAATCAAATACCCGTCAGAATGACTGCTGTAAAACCACTCACTCATCCATTGCTGGTGGGAACGGAAAATGATAAAGCAACTCTGGAAAACTGTTGGGTAGTTTTAAGAAAAGCTAAGCGTGCACTAACCTCTGACTCAGCAACTGTACTCTTGGGCCAGAGAGTGACTTTATTAAACCCAGAGAAACAAAAATGTGCACTCACCTAAACCCTATACACCAATGGTAAGCAGCTTTATTCATAGTAGCCAAAATGCAGAGAAGAAGAAAAGAGCTCAAATGTCCTTCAGTGAGTGAATGGTGAGACAAACTGTGGTACGTCCATGCTGTGAAATACTACTCAGCAATGAAAAGGGGCAAACGCCAGACACAGGTGACAAGGTGGATGCAGGAGGGCCATGTGGGGTGGGGAAAAGCCAGTCTCAAAGGCTGCAGACTTACTCCAGGTAGAAGATGCACATTGTAAATATGGAGAATCCCTTAGTGGTTGTAGGGGGCTGGGGATGGAGGAAGGGTATAGGCATGGCCCCAAACGGGGAGCTCCGGGAAATCTCACAATGGAATATTCTGTATCTTGACGTTGGTGGTGGTTACGTGGATATACATTTGAGAAAAAATATGGGAAGTGAGTTGCCCAGGTGCCATGGCACAAGACTGAAGGCACAATTTCTCCCAGTATAATAATGACTTAGTTATAGCAATATTTACTGATTATAGAAATGATACCAAATAGATATTAGATTCAATCACATCATCAATTACATAATCAATCTTATTACATCATTATTCTCTATTAATCTTTAGTATTATAGTGTAGGAATATTTTAGTCCTATATTATAGACATAATTGGGTGAAATATAATTAGGAACTGGAAGAGAAGTGATCAGGAGGTGAGAGTAAACGCCTTGTGGTAACGCCAGCGCCTGGGAAGGCGCCCGCTACTTAGAAGGCCGTGAAGGGGAGCTTCCCTTTCACCGGGGAGTTCAGAGAAAACTCTGCTCTGCCCGGCTCTTGAGGAAGCCCTGACATTAGCTAGACGGGCCTGCAGACATCCAGGGGCTTAAACACCTCTCCGTGGTGCTGTTCCGATGGTCACCATCCTTGTCCACTTTCATGTTCCACTTTCCCACCTGATGCTCCCTTGTAAATTCTTACAGGTTGTGAGAAGTAAGAATACAGGAATCCTAAAAGCCTTTGATCTCTCTGATAAGTGATAGAAAGATACTGAGGTATGTGCCTCCCCCGCTTGCAGTGGCTACCTGAGAGGGAGGGGCCCCTCTGTGCTGTACCCACGTGCCCCTCCCATATTGTAAGAATGTGATGTGCTTGACCCCTACCAATCATGTCAGATGAGTCACTCTCCTGGCCCTGTCCCCCTGCCTTGTATACAAGAAATAACAGCGTGTCCAGGCATTGGGGCCACCGCTGGACTCCGCCCCTTGGCAGGAGTGGTCCCCGGCCCAGCTGAGTTCTTCTCTCTGTGTCTTGTGTCTTTCTTTTCTATGATCTATTGTCTCCGCACACAAAAGAGCACCCACTAGACCCTGTGGGGCTGGACCCTGCAAAAAAGTTCTGTCCATGTAAAGCTAGTAAGGCCCACCTCAGCCCGTAGGTGGTACCAATGCCAGCTTCCTACTTTGGGAAGAAATGTGATGGTTCAACAGGACCTCTCTGTGCTACTGGTTTTTGGCAGCTTCTTATGTATCTATAGTTATTTTAAAATTAAAAAATTAAAAAGAAAACAAAGTAAAGGCTTTTATTTATAAATGCAAAAGCCAAAATAATTTACCACCACCATGTCTGTACTACAAGAACGTTAAAGGAAGTCCTTCAGGAAAGGTATGCAGCTGGAATTCTCCATCTACAGAAAACAGTGATCAGCACTGGGAATGGGCAGCTGTGAAATGTTTACGACTTTTTATTGCGTAGTCTCTTTAAAAGATACTTTACTCTTTAAAGCAAAATATTAACAATGCACTGTGGATTTATAACAGAAGCAGGGCGTCTGGTCCAGCTGCACGAAAGCTGGGCACAGGGAGGTGGAGGTCTGCCTCTGGGAGGTTCTTACCCTATTCACCATGTGGTAACAGCACTCGCAGGCTGTGGGCAAGTGAAAGACGTCACCTGTAAACATGACACTTCACTAAAGCCACCATTGAAGCGACACAACAAGGAGATACAGCTCAGACGCCGACACAGGAGGAAAAAGGGGTATCATAAAAATACTTGATTTAGCCCAAAAGAGGCAGAAAAGGAGAAACAGGTGATAGACGGATAACAGGAGGCAGGTCTAAATCTAACATGCTCAATAATTAGATGAAGTGCAATAGCTTAAAACACCCCTCTCGGAGGCAGAGATGATGAGATTGTATAATAGTAAGACCAGATTAGATGCCTAAGAGAACCCTACTTCATATATAAAGATGCCCAGGCTGAGTTTCCCTTACCCAAAATGTTCAGGACCAGAACTGTTTGGAATTTCAGATATTTTCTGGATTTGGAATATTTGCATTATACCAGCTGAACATCGCAAAGCCAAAACCTCTGAAATCTAAAATCTCCAACGAGCATTGCCTTGGAGTAGAATGTTTTGGATTTGGAAGCATTTTGGATTTTAGATTTTCAAATTTGAGATGTTCAATCTATACATGGGTTAAAAGTTTACAAATGAACAAATGTCTCTGATGCACACTAATCAAGAGATGAACATCAGGCCAGGTAGATTTTAAAGCAGAGAGTATTACCAGGGACAAGGGGAGTCACTTCGTGAAAATAAAGGAGTTGATGCCCTGGGAGCTCTCAACAATCCCAAATCACCAATCTTCAAAATACACGAAGAAAAACTGATGGAGCTACAAGGAGAGAGAAACCCAAAATTGAAGTCTGAGACTTAAATGCCACGCCCTTAATAGTAATCGATATAACAAGGAGACAGAAAATCAGTCAGGAGCCAAACGACTTGAACACCACCACTGAAATTTTGAGAACGCTCCACCCAGCAACGCAGAAGACGGATTTTTATCACGTGCTCGGGACGTTAGCAAGACAGCCTCCATTCTGGACCAGCAAACAAGTCTGAATGCACATAAAAACTAAAATCATAGAAAGTGTATTCTCTAAACTACAACGGAATTAAGTTAGAAAACCTGGAAATTCCCAAATGTTTGAAAACTCAACACTTCTCAGTAGGTCAAAAAAGAAGTCAAATGGAAATCAGAAAGGATTTTGAATTTAGTAAAGTGAAAACAAATCCACATTTGTGGGATAGAGCTAAAGCAGTTTGAAGGGCAATTTACAACACTGCATGCTCGTATCAGAAGAGAAGAAAGTCTCAGATAGATGACGTTAGAGTTCACCTTAAGAAACTAGATAATGAAAATGAAATTCCAAGTAAGCAGATGTAAGAAAATAATAAATATCAGAGTTTATGATATTTGCAATCAGAAGCCAGTTCTTTGAAAAGATCAACAAAATTGATAAACTTCCAGCCAGAATGTTCAGGAAAAAGTGAGACGGCACGCATGGCCCAGGTCACAAGTGAGAATCAGGGGGACACCCTCTGGGTTCTGTGGATGTCTCGGACAGGGTGCCATGGGCGGCGGGATGCCCTCTGGGTTCTATGAATGCCTCAGGACTGGGTGTGCCTCGGTGGCGGGGGACGTCTTCTGGGTTCTGTGGATGTCTCAGGACAGGGTGCCTGGGGGGGACGTCCTCTGGGTTCTGTGGACGCCCCAGCACAGGGTGCCATGGCGGGGGGGACACCCTCTGGGTTCTGTGGATGCCTCAGGACTGGGTGCTGAGGAAGGGGGGATGCCACAGCACAGGGTGCCATGGCGGGGGACGGCCTCTGGGTTCTGTGGATGCCTCAGGACTGGGTGTGCCTCGGTGGGGGGGGACGTCTTCTGGGTTCTGTGGATGTCTCAGGACAGGGTGCCTGGGGGGGGGAGTCCTCTGGGTTCTGTGGATGCCACAGCACAGGGTGCCATGGTGGGGGGGACATCCTCTGGGTTCTGTGGATGCCACAGCACAGAGTGCCACGGATGCCTTCATGCCAGTTCACTCTCCAACTGCACAAAATGGACACATTCCGTAAAGGACATAAGCTACTGAAGTCATAAATGTCAAAATTCAAGGCCCCTGAATAACACTGTATCCACTAGAGAAATTAGTAACTAGCAATCTTCCTGCAAAGGAAACCTCAGGCCCAGATGGCTTCATCGTGAATTCCACCACCAATTCTACACAGACTCTTCCGGAAGCTAGGAGGAGGCTCTTCCCAGCTCACTCTGAGGCTGGCGTGACTCTGGAGCCAGAACCAGACAGCAGCGTCAAAGGGAGAGGCAGTGCTGCCCACCAAGCCCTGGGCCTGGAGTACTGACTGCGGGGCAAGGCGGCAAGGGGAACGGGGTCTCCATCCCCAGCTCGATCTGCTTCTCCACGTTGTTTTCCCGCACCTACTGCCTGTTTAGATTTTAAAGGCCAGGAGAGTGATAAGAGCAGGGAAGAAACGGAGGAAGAGATTTAGGAGGCTGTGAAGGGAAGAGAAGGATTTGGGAAGAAGGTTCCAGTGTGACTTAAACCTGCGTAGACATTCGAGAGTGAGAGGCAGTTCTCAAAAGGGATTCCTGGGTTCACTCTGTCTTGTAACTCTGCTATTCACAGGCTGAAACTAAATCCCCAAAGGATCTCCAGAAAGCTGTCATTTAAAGTTAGATCACTAATAATGCTCTTCCACTAATTAAGGGGTATTTTAACTCAACCCTTCTTCACTTGACATAAAAAAAAAAAAACTAATCATTTATCTGGCTGGAATATGACCCCTTTATAGTGGTCTTCCATGGAGACTGTATCTCGGAATTTGCTAACAGTTTTAAGATTGCTGTGAATCTGAGCCCTTAAAATTGTGGGCAAATCGGAATGTGCAGAGAGAGAGACATGTGGGTGGTTGGGACCCAGAGCTGCTGGAACCCGGAAATGCTGGGACCCAGAGGTGCAGGGACCCGGAGCTGCTGACACCTGGAGGTGCAGGGACCTGGAGTTGCAGGGAACCAGAGCTGCTGAGACCTGGAGGTGCAGGGACCCGGAGCTGCTGGGACCAAGAGCTGCTGGAAGTGCCATCTCCGCAGCTGCAAGGGGACTCTGCACAGCCTCCCACATCATCCAGGTTCTGTTGTGGTCTCTCTCTGCCACCAGAGAGTAGGTGACCCTCAAAGAGTTGCTGAGACAGCAAAGAACATCAGATTTGGAATGGATCCTTCCTTTACAGCCACGGGCACTGCAGTCCTGTCAGCTCAGTTCCTGGGGATGCATTAGATGTGCACACATATGGGGCCGCACCCGGGAGAGGAAGGAGGGGTGAGAAGAGCCTGAGAACATGAGGCCAGGCTGGGAACCGTGGAAGAAACCCGGGAAGGAGGGAGGGTGGCGGACGGCTGCAGTGTGGTCTGTGAAAGGCTCGGCGTGGGCACTTCCTAGGTGCATAGAGGTCTAGGTAGCTGCTGTGCCAGGCACTGGCTGGGTCCACCTGGGAAGAGCGGCCCCTCAGGTCTCACAGGCCACTCTGGCTCCTGCTGACCCACTGGAGATCTGAATGGGTGGGGCTGGGGTGGGGTGTGTGCCGCAGCTGGGGCTCTGTCTGCTGAGCCTTGGTGGGGCCCACACCAAGGGGGCTCTTCCTGCTCCCAGCCTGGAACCGTTCCTGGCCACCTCTCCCCCATGCCGCGTCCATTCCAGCGCTGCTCCTTCGCCACAGCTGCCGCTGCTGGTGTGACTGGGGTCACCTGCTCTTAATCGTCACTTTCCCGTCTCCTAACTGGTCTCCCTGCCCCCGGGCAGCCTGCTCTCAGGGGCGGTGTGGGGGCCATTTCAGATCTCACATTGGCACCTCTCTACCGCTTGTCACAGCCAAGGTCCTCAGGGTCACCCGCGGGGCCCTGGGGCTGGCCCTGCCCGCCACCTCCCCGGCTTCTCACAGCGTCCTCTGCTGCTCTCACCCGACACCCGGAAGTTGGTGGCTTCCACCACACCCTCACGACTGCAGAGCCCGGCAGGAGCTGCTGGGCCCCGTTCTCCTCGCTGCTGGGGAGGCTCAGAGGCTGGCGTGGAAGCTCCTTCGCTGGCCGGCTGCTCTCACGCTCCTTTCTCTCTCTCTCTCTCTTACTTGCTTGCTTTTTTGTGTGGCTGGTGCTGGCTGCCTGCCGGGACGCCACGGAGGCCTCCCAGTGTGGCTGGTCCCGAGGGGGAGCGTCCCGGGGAAGCAGGTGGGGAATGCTGCCCAGCCCGGCGGGTTCTGGAGAGCCGCGTCCTTCCTGACCTTCGCTGAGGCTGTCACAGTGCATGACACGGCCTGGAAAATGCACTTCAGCAGATTGACGGCTGGACAGAGCAGTAGGGGTGAGAAGTGGGAGCCCAGACTGTGCCCTGATGCCCAGGTCGTAAGAGCGGGCACAGCAGGAGGGGAAATGGCCCGTGAGAGGCTGACTGCTGTGGTCCTGAATCACCCCGGCTCTCCACTGTCCGGATAGGACCCTGGGCACCCCCAGCTCTGCCCACCATCTGGATGGAACCCACATCACCCCCAGCTCCTCCCTGTGCAGGTGGGACTCAGGCTGCCCTCCTTTTTGGGAAAAGGGCAAAGCCTTTTTGCATTTGTTTCCCTACTGAAGAGAAACGTGCTCCGCTAATGAAACCATACACAGCAGCTGCAGCACGTCTGCCCTCCGGCCACACTCTGAGGAAGGAGCCACTCCCCTCCATCCTGGAACCAGGGGAAGATGGAACCAAGGTCCCACGTGCTGGAAAAGTCACTGAGTCCACAGAGAACAGCCTCGTGGAGACGGGAGTCGCTTTCTGACGACACAATCCAGAAAACGCCGAGTGACTCTGAGCTGTATTTGTGGAAAGGCTGGAATGCCGACTCCCAGGGTCAGCTGGAGAATCATTGGGTAAATGCCTGCAAAGCCCCTTTACTCACGAAACACTTTCACCTGCACCCTTACATCTTACAGCACCGAGGATCCTCACCAAGGCTTTTTTCTCTATTTCAGTTTATATGTGAAGCAAAATGAACGGTGTCAGCTAGTCCTGTGGGCACCGTCAGAACGTGTCAGCTAGTCCTGTGGGCACCGTCAGAACACGTGTCAGCTAGTCCTGTGGGCACCGTCAGAACACGTGTCAGCTAGTTCTGTGGGCACCGTCAGAACACGTGTCAGCTAGTTCTGTGGGCACCGTCAGAACGTGTCAGCTAGTTCTGTGGGCACCGTCAGAACGTGTCAGCTAGTTCTGTGGGCACTGTCATGGTGACCCAGACACCGTATTTTGGTCCCCACAGAAACTCAAGGCAGGGTGGTCTTCTGGGGGGGCTGCAGGCAGGCATGAGGGGCAGCTGGGGGCTGCAGGTGGCATCGGGGGTGCTGGGGGACTGCAGATGGGCACTGGGAGGGGCTGGGGGTCTGCTGGGGAAGCTTCAGGTGGGCACGGGGTGGGGTCAGTGGGGGGGCTGCAGGCAGGGTCGGTGTGGGGGGCCGTGGGGGGCTGCAGGCAGGGTTGGCTGGGGGGTCTGCTCTCTGGTATAAATGAGCGTTTAGTCATCTTTTACCTAACTTAATTTTTCTGGCATAAATAATTATAAATATGGTGTGCTTCACATATGCGATTCCAAATTAGGTTAGTGAGCCAGGATCTGTCTTAGGGATGGATAATTTAAAAGCTGAGGAGAAAACAGTTCCTCAAAAAGTTAAGCATACAATTACCGTAATACCCCAGAGTTCTTCTCCCAGAGAATATGCCCCAAAGAAATGAAAACAGGGACTTGAACAAACACCTGAACACCAGCATTCACAGCAGCCGAGAGGCAGGAGCACATGCGTCTGTCAGCTGAGGAAGGACCAACACGGCGGGGTCCCCACCCCTGGGGAACATGACTTGGCCACGCAAAGGGATGAAACGCTGACCCACTATGACACGGAGGATCCTTGGAAACATGCCACGGGAGACACCAGGCACAGATGGCCCCAGACTCGTGATTCCACTGACAGGAGTGACCCGACAGGCAAACCCGCAGGTCCAGGGCCTGAGGGGGAGGGGAAGAACCCGGGTGTACTCTGGAGGTGACGGCTACACAACCTTGTGAATGTACAAAACACCACGGAATGGTATGTTTTAAAGTGGGCACTTTCATCTTGTGTGAATTTACAACGTGGAAAACCCACAGAGTGGGCCGGCGACTTCTCCTGAAGGTTGTTTTATCTCCGCCTCGGTGTGTCTGCTCTCAGTTGCCTCCCCACACTCACTCAGAAGTAGCTTGTTAATTTCAACGTGGCACGTATTTTTAAAAATTTTCATGTTGAGAAGAGACACCCTGCCAGTGATGTCACGGCTGGGGTCGCTGTGTGGGGGACGTGGCAGAATTACCGGAAACAGCTGATTTTTGGATCCTTCTCCAGAAGTGGGGCCAGGGTGCGTCCTGGGTGGGGAGCGACAGGCAGTCCTGTGTGGGGAACGCAGGGGGAAGGGCCCAGACTGTTCATATAACAAGATGCCCTCACCAGGCCCAGACTGTTCATATAACAAGATGCCCTCACCAGGCCCCGACTGTTCACGTAACGAGACGCCCTCACCAGGCCCCGACTGTTCACGTAACGAGACGCCCTCACCAGGCCCCGACTGTTCACGTAGTGAGACGCTCTTCAGGGGCCAGAAGCTCAGGCATCTGGCCCTTTCCTGGCTGCAGTCGGCTCTGACGGAAACATGATCTTTATATTGTTGTCGTGCCAGGGTCTCCACTCAGGAGCAAAGCGATCGTGGCTTTGTGCATCGCTGTGGCTGCTTTGCCTCTGGCGTAGCGAGTCTCAGAAAACGCCCCCGTCCTCACGGCTCCTGCAGGACTTCGGTCACCAAGACCACAGGCTAGAAAGAGGCCAGCAGAGACCCGGAAGGTGGTTCCACCGCCTCTTGGAGCTGACCTCTCCCAGCGTTCCAGGAAAATGCAGTCTTGAGGGCAGTGCATGTAACTGCCTGACAGCTTCTCCACCCGACAGGCAGAACCTCCTGCTGGAAATCAGCCCATGGGTGCATTTTTCTAATTATTCAAAATCAACCTAAAAGGCACAAACACGAAGACAGTTATTCAGAGAAGCTCTACCTCGTTTGCAGAAACCATCATTTTATATATTTGTATTTTTGGAACATAATATTCTATTACTGGGGTTGAGCACAGCAAAGGAGGTTTCGAAGTCACTTTGAAACCAAGAAAGAGCTTCCAGCACATTCTGCATGGACAGCTCCACCCGCTCTCAGCAGAGGGGAGTGACAGGAGCCTGCTGGCCGCCTCTCGGTGGAAGAGTCCAAGCCCTTAGGCCCTGACTGGGGCCAGCCGGAGGAAAGCGAGGGCTTAGCCGGGCCTCCCTACTTGCTCAGAGTCCAGAGCTGCTGACATTGCAGTGTCTCCTCCCAGCTCCCCTGGATGCCAGCCTCCCGTGCCAGCCTCACACCACCCCTCAAGGGCCTTTGATGCTGCTCGCAGGCTGACTTCGCATGTTGCCAAGTGCAGAAACCCGCTGGGATAGACACTCACTAACAGCTTTAGGTGGCGATGGCTTCTCCAGTCCTTTAACTCAAGCCGTCCACCTCGGAGCAAAAGAAATCGGAGTTCTTGCACTTTATAAAGTTCTAAAAGAAACATGTTTCTGAAAGACAACAACGGTAATGACTGTAAAAGTTCCAAGCTTCATGCTCTAATGGGCAGATACGATTTTCCCACCCAAACGTGAAGTAGGAAACCTGGGTGGGGAAAGTGGAAGAGCAGCTCGAGTGGAAGAGAGGTGGGAACCTGTGGTTTCTGTCCACGCGTTCCCTGCCAGATGATCGTCAAACGGTGTGTGACTGTGTGTGTGGCCAAAGCCTCACCCAGGATATTTCTCGGAGCAAAAGTATTTGGCACAGGCAGGAGTTCCTTCTCCACCTTGCCCGGGTGAACATTTCTGAAGTGCTTTGGTCAGAGGGCCTGGGAACTATTCCACATCTCACGAACTTCTGTGGCAGGTTTTCACCTAAACACAGAAGAAAGAGAACAGCTCTCCTGGCAAGGTGCCCTTCCACAGGCGACTGGCTGGGTCCGCAAAGCCTTCCCAACGTGAGGCTCATCTTACAGACAGTCCAAGCACGCGCACACAAACGCACACTCAAGAACAAAGTGGAATCTTCCACACACGTCATGAATCACTCGCAGACCGAGCCTGTCCAGCAAAAAAAATATGGCTTTATTGGATCCATTTCCTAACTACAAAGACAGCTGACACAAACACCGAACGTTTCCTTCTCGATGACAGTCTGTCAAAGAGAAAGGCTCCATGCAGCTCCCACGGCGCCAGGGGCAGGGTGGGCACCCAGCTGTGGGCGGGACGCGGCTTTGGGCGCACGTCCACGCAGCCACACGTCCGCACATCCTCACAGCTCCGTGCAGCCCCACGGGAGGGCCCGCAGGCTGTTTCCTCCCGTGAGTTACACACAGGAGCAGCAGTCGTGCTGGAGCGCGTGTTACCGACGGTTCCTTCTGCAGGAGCCTCTGTGACTTCACAGCGGGCACCTCCAGCCGCAGGTGCAATTCGGGCATGCTCCACAAGGGGGCGTGGATTCCTAAGGCACCAGTTCAGGTCAACCGCGTTTTAAGGAAGAAACCATGCTTTTTGGTTACATGGAACAAGGGATCACGGCGAGTAATCATACATAGTAAGCAGTTAATTGTACAAAATGCAGTAGCAGAGCCTACACGAACCCATCTGTGAACAGCAGCTACGCAGGCCGTGTGTTAAAGCGCTGTTTTTGGTATCGGTTTTCTTAGATGAAGCGGAGCGTAAGGCTTCTGTGAAACAATCATCTTGTCACTGAACGAACACATGGCACTCACTTTGCATGTTATTTACAACCAGTTTCTCATTCTGCCCTCTGGTTACCTACAGCTACGGTGAGTGCCGGCTCCCGGCTCTCTGAAGTCTTCCCTGAACTGCGCCAGACGAGAAAACACAGATGCGGCCATCCGCTAGAGGCGACGGACTGGACTCCAGCGGGAGCCGCGGGGGTCCTGGAGCCGCAGACGCGCGTTCCAGAGCGGACACCGGTGACCGCTGACGCAGGAGCGCTGTCCAGGAGAGGCGTATCATCTCCGCCGTTCATCATTTATACCTAAGCATATGCCGAGATACGTACATACATGCAGAGGCAGGCCCACCCTGTCACAGGTTTCCGTTTCTGTCCAGTAACCCGTGTTGTGCTATGTTCAAAGCCAGATTAAAAACAAAGATGCCAGCACGCGACCGTGAGCAGTCTACAGTTTAACAGCGCCGGCGAGGGAAGCACACGACCCAGGAGCTGAGATGACAGACTGGAAGATTCTAGAACACACTGGATGAGCCAGCAAGACTGTACTTCATGGCCCCGGCAACGTTCCCTACGTCGGAGACGCGTGTGGGGCCCTCTTGCAGCCCGCCAGCACTGTCTTCATGTGCACAGAGGATAAAGCGTCACGTGAACTGTGTTTACAATCTCTGCTCCCACAGGTACTCCCACAGCAGCAAATTCAAAGCTCAGTTCCATGACGCCCTGATGGTCTAGCTAAATAAGGCACGTCCAGTATTGAACCCCAGGGTGCCAGAGGGCTGGGCTTGGGGTCAGGCTGCGTGTGGGCTGCTCCCGTGACGCCCCGTGCGGCGGGTCTCCTGTGTAAGCCCAGCCCCCTCCCTGTTGTCCTGAGATGGCGGCCTCCCTTCCCTGCTGCCTTCCTCCTCGCTGGAGAGCACTTCTTTGAACGTATCAATCTTCAGCTCCTAGCAGTCAGTCGGCTGCGGGTTCCGAGTGGTACCAGGTGTGTGTTCAGTGTATTTGTTCACAAGTCTTTGTCTGCTAAAGTCAGCACATCCCGCTGAACTGAGCGCTCCCAGGTGGCAACTATGAGTGCGTCCTCGTGCTGGAGAGGTCATTTCGTATTATTTCATTTACTGCAAGAAAACAAAAATTGAGAAAGTATTAGGGAAACATGCCTCTCCAGCAAGTATCTGTAAATACCAAAGAAATGCCCCGGCCCTGCCTCCCATCAGTGATGCTCACGCCTGTGATAAGGCGTCCCCCCAGGAACCTGTGCTTCCTCCTCGGTCCCGCCCCAGCCTGTGAGTGTCCTGAGCCATCGCCCAGCTGCCTCAGCACAGAGCTGGGGTCACCACAGTGGCCACCCTCACGCGCAGCACGGTGCCAGCACGTCTCTGACGGCCAGAGTGCCAGGGCCAGGTGCCAGCTGCGGGGCTGGGAAGGTGTGGTGGGCGACTCTCCACGGATAGAGCGACACACAGGTCCACAGCGGCACTTCTGTGGAGGCAGCACCAGTGTCGCCTGAGCCTCACTCTCAGGCTCTTCCTGAGTTTATTTCCCTCTGGAGGGCGATGTCCCCGAGTCCCCCACACGCTGGTGACATTCCCATCACCTGTGGCTGCTGACAGATGGAGAGGAAATGAGCAGCACAGGGCCTCTGTGAGCCGCGCATATCCCTGCTCCACCCACCTCCCGCGGCGCTGAGATAGGGATGTGCCACCAGTGCCACGCCTCATCCCATCTCCCTCCCAGGTTCTGGCGGGGGGTGCGCTGACGTCACGGAAGTGCCCGGGCTTCCCTCTGCCCTGGGCCGGAGCGCCCCCAGCCCAGATAAGCCCCATGTGTTTCTGCAAAGGCCCCGGCCTGTCTCAGAGAGGCTTCCTGGAGCCATCAGCGGGTGTGTATTTCATCACCCGACTCCCTTTCCCAAATGCCCTTTCAACAACCCCCCTGACTATTTTTAAGAATAACAATAACAAAACGCAGATGCAGAACCAGGAACTGTGTCATGGGAACCGATAACAGGACGCACTGGCAACGAGCTCCAGGGGAATCCTGGCTGCACACGCACACCCGGGGCCGGAGACCCGGGCAAAGGTGCCCCACATGCCTGGCCTCGCTTGCAGCACCCCCTGGCATGCGCCCATGGAGGGTCCCGGCTCCATCCGCGTGGGAGCTCAGCCTCTGTGAAGACACAGGCACACCTGGGCTCCCCCAGGCCCTGCTCAGAGGCCGCGCTGATCCTGGGCTCCACCCGAGATGGGACCTGGCCCTCAGCCACAGGACGCAGAGCCAGGCTTTCCACAGAGGGCCCCGCCCCCAGTGTGGAAGGCACCAGAAGGAGCCTGGCTCCCGCCCTCCGTGTGACTCTTCACACACGCTAATGAGGCAGTAACAGGCCCCAGGTGCTCGCAGGCTGTCCCCGGAGCGGCCTTCAGGACCCAACTTGTCCTGGAGTGCACGGGCAGCTCCTGCGCGTGACACCCGGGCAGCACCAGCAGCACCCAGCACAATGCAGAGAAAGAGGGCTCTGCTCTGTGTGGGTCGCACGTCCCCACCCAAACCCCGCCATGCTGCTGAGTGCAGCTGCCCCCCGGAAGCCCAGGCCCTGCTGTGCTCGGCGCCTGTGGCATGAGATGTGGATGCCCGGAATTAGAGACCAGTGAACTCCTTTCCCACTGCACTGATTCAGCCTTGCTACAAAGAGATGTCAGCAAACAGGCAGGAGGAGGAGCGCCTTCCCAGGAGGCCACCTCAACGCCGGGTTTGGGTAGCTCAGAACAGGCCCCACCTGCGGGGGAAGGGAGGCCGCGCAGTGGCCAGAGAACACCAGGGTCGGGTCCTCATTCACCTGGCCAATGGGGCTCCAGAAAAAACCCCGGTCAGAACAGGATTGTGGGATCCAAAGAGGCCTAGACGGTAAACGCGGGAAGACAGGGGCCTACGAGGAAACAGTGAAGCCATGGAGGGCCATGAAGGGGGACAGGGACAGGAGGGAGACAGCAGAGGAAGTAAAGGCAGGTGTGGGGAGGTGGGGGGTAACGAGGTGGGTGTGGGGAGGTGGGGGGTAAGAAGGCGGGGGCGGGGAGGTGTGGGGGTAACGAGGTGGATGTGGGGCGGTGTGGGGGTAACGAGGCGAGTGTGGGGAGGTGTGGGGGTAACGAGGCGGACATAGGGTGGTGTGGGGGTAATAAGGTGGGTGTGGGAGGTCTGAGGATAATCAGGTGGACGTGGGGTGGTGTGAGGGGTACTAATGATGAGATATGGGAGGTCTGAGGGGTCTAGTGATGGGACATAGCGGCTGACAGTGGCATTCTGGGCAGGGTGTCTGAGGGCTGCACTGCATTCGTGGGTTGGACCGTCTGCGTGGCAGCAGAGATCCGTTGTTCCCAGGGCATAGGAGGGGCGTTTGCTGAGGGTTGAGAGGGAAAGCGGGTGGCTATGGGGCTTCCCCTTGCTGCCCACAGGCATCTGAGACCCAGTGGGAGAGCCCGCTGTGGGGTGGGAAGTTCCTCGGCATGTCCTCCGGCCACCCAGGTTCCCACTGGGGCTGCAGCAGCCGACGTTGCCCTCTCCGCCCCCTCTGCAGTGGCCGCTGAGCTCTTGGAGGGGAGGAGGGCAGCCAGAGGAGCGGGGCCGGGGCCTACAGGGCCAGCAGCCTGCACCCCACTCCTGTGGCTGCGGTGCACGCAGCTGACCCCATCCCAGCACCGGGTCAGGGGTGTTCCCCATGGTCTCCGACGCTGAAGGGATGCATGGCCAGGACTGGACACCGCCCGGGTACCCTCCAGGGCCTTCCCGAGGCCCCACAGCTGCAGCTGGCAGAGTGATGCCACACATGCACAGGGACGTCCCGCTTAGTCCCACCCCCGCCCTGACGACGGCACAGCAACCAGACCGCAGAGGAGGCCGTGCTGCCCACCTGTCCACGCCTCAGACCTGCACAGAGCCACACTCGCCCGCAGACACGGCCTGTGCCTCACCCTTTAAGGAGAGGCACGATTCCCCTTCCCCTGTCACCGGTGGACGACGACCATCCTGGGGTCAGCTGAGGCCTGAGGCCGCTGGTGCTGGGCTGAAAGGTGAGTCCCCCCACTCCTTCCTGCCACGGGTGCTTCTGACCCATGAGGTCACCCACAGCTGCCCGCTCTGCCCTGTGTTCCGGGGGTGGCTTTGTTGGGCAGGGCTGCCGATGACACCTACGCTTTCCCCACACCAGCTCTCTCTGCTGATAATTTCCATCTTCTTGCTCAGCTTTTCCACAGGCACAAAGGGTTTTTCCCTTGGTAGCATATTTTGAATCGCAGGTAACATGTGACCCTCGCGACGTCTCAGCGACCTGAAAGAGGAAACTTACTTTGCCTAACGTCAGATGTCCCCGCAACAGGATGTGGTGAGCTGTTATACCACACTTTAATTTAATAAGGAGGGTTTTTTCCCTTATATTAGACTTTTCTCAAAAATGCTCCTGAGGTGGAAACTCTTGTTTTTCCTAAGCTTGAGTCTTTGCTAAGCCGGGGCCTCCTGGAGGCCACACCCACACCCACGCTCTCGCCCACCCTCTACACACATCTGGAATTGAGTGAGGGAGGAAATCAGGACATTTTTAAATACAAAAACTGCCAAGTCCCAGGGCAGGCGTGGCTTCCACCTGCATCACCTGTGAATCTTGTCTGCGCCCGGCTGGGGTCACGCGGCTCCCACCAGGCCGCAGGCGAGATGCCTTTCTCAGTCAAGTATTTGTACCTTCACAACACCAGCTTCTTTTTGACCATCATTTTGAAAGAAAGCTGCCATTTAAACTTCACCCTGTAGTGAGCTCGTTTCGCTTCACTGCGCTGAGAACGCTGTGAGCCTGGGAGGAGCTGCGAGGGCTGGATGCCCTCCCACGTTTTGCCCCCTCGCTGCTTGGCTTGGAAGCAAAGTTTTTCTGCATTTCTGAATGTCTGGTTTCTGAAAGCAGTTAAGGATCTTGTGTTTTAAGGAATGAGCAAGCTACCATTTCCCCAGCCGTCGTGCAGCCCTGCCTGGCCCTCCGGGCACCTGCCTGAGTCTGCTCCTCCCAGCAGTCCAGGGAGGGGCAAAGGCAGGCACTGTAGTCACCTGTTCTGTCTGTCATGGGGACCACAGAAGGCTCAGAGAGTAAGAACAGCAGCCTGGGCCCCCACAACTGACAGGCGGGGCTGACCCTTGCTGGGGTCTGAGCTCGGCCGACTCTGCCGGGTCCTGGGGCTGCCACCTACCCCAGATCCCCCCAGATGGCCACCTGGGGCTCCACCGGGCAAGCCACAGTGTGAGGTATGAGTTTCTTCCTTCATCCTTAGCAGGAAAGTCGTGGGAAGCTGGAATGGGACTCCTGGCTGGTGCCTGCAGGTTACTCAGGCTTTAGGACAGGAGGGTTCCCTGGCGTCTACCGTTCTCTCTTCTGCAAATCTGCCACACCCCGTCCCTTTCCTCTGTGGTCCTCCCCGTTTCACTGCAGGGTGGCCTGGAACTTGGCGGGTCTGAGGTAAAGGAAGGCTGGGGGCGGGGTGTGTTTACTGCTACTTTCCTTTCCCACTGTGTGTGCCTTTTAACATAAGCAAAACACACACACACGCACCAGCAGATGCACCCCCACACACACATCAACAGATGCACCCACACACACACCAGCAGATGCACCCCCACACAAACAGATGCACCCACACCAGCAGACGCACCCCCCACACACACACCAGCAGACGCACCCCCTACACACATCAGCAGACGCACCCCCCACACACACACCAGCAGACGCACCGCCCCCACACACCAGCAGAGGCACCCCCACACACACCAGCAGACGCACTCCCCCACACACCAGCAGAGGCACCCCACACACAATCAGCAGACGCACCCCCCCACACAACCAGCAGACGCACCGCCCCCACACACCAGCAGA
>CAUYLG010024852.1:0-11974 GCA_963573385.1 Cacajao melanocephalus
AGGGACATGGATAAACCTGGAAGCCATCATTCTCAGCAAATTGACACAAGAACAGAAAATCAAACACCGCATGTTCTCACTCATAGGTGGGTGTTGAACAATGAGAACACATGGACACAGGGAGGGGAGCATCACACACTGGGGTTTGTCAGGCGGAAATAGGGGAGGGACAGCAGGGGGTGGGGAGTTGGGGAGAGATAACATGGGGAGCAATGCCAGATATAGGTCATGGGGAGGAAGGCAGCAAATCACATTGCCATGTGTGTACCTATGCAACAATCTTGCATGTTCTTCACATGTACCCCAAAACCTAAAATGCAATAAAAATAAAAATAAAAATAAAAAAGAAATTCAGTCTTTCTTTTCTTTTTAAATAGAATATTCCTCATTTGAAGTTTCCCAATATTTCTTCATATTTTCATTCCTAGCAAGGATAACTGTATAAGTGATGATATACGTACATACTTGTTTCATTTATGTTTGTAGTTTTTTTAATCACCCTGAAATCATTTGGTGGGCATTCTTTCTGATTATATAAATAATATGTAAAATTTGCCTAAAATAATAATTGCTCCAGAAAACTCTAAGAGAGAAAGAATTACCTTTACTCCCATCACCCTTAGAAAACCATTGTAAACATTTTGGTAATCATTTATTACACATATATACCCACATACAGAGATACTTTTATAAGAATAGGATAATATCATACATACTGTTTTTTGTTAACCACAAACTGTCTTATTGGCAAATCTATACACACACATACACACACCCACACACATGTGTTTACATACATTCAACACACATGTATAAGGGTTTTTCAGTCCTGGTTTGTCTGGCAGAAATAGAGCCATATCGTTACACATTTCTGCCTATTCCTTCTCTCACCTTGCAATGCATCATGAATATCTCAGCCTTGGAGCACTCGGAAAATGAAGCCAGGCCAGTGTGCAGCGTAAAAAAATCATTCGAGCTGAAGAGTCTGGCCTGCAATGCGCAGGTGAATAGGAGTCATAACATCTGAATGGGAGCCAAGCTTGGACGTCAGCCTCTCTGTTGATTCACATTCAAAAGGTGAAGGAGCAGCACCTAGAGAAGGACCATGACTTGCACCAACAATAACCCCAGGAACAGTAATAGGATGAAAAACATGCAGTACGGACAAGCGCCTGCAATGCCCAAGTGTCCATCATAGAGGATCTCATCTACGGGGCCATGCTTTAAAGCATCTTCAAAATAAAGCTGTGTCTTGCAGTTGATGACATGGCACAGACTACCCAGCAGTAGTTTTCTTATGTGTGGTGTCACATAGATTTAGCAATATCCAGTCCTTGTTTTTCACAGGTCACATGACACTCTATGAAACACAGATGTATTAGCCATTTTCTAGGTACCATTCTGGTATCAGGGACACAGGAATAAGTAGAACAGATGTGGTCCCTGCCCTCAAGGAAGCGGCATGCTAGCGACAGAGAGAAGCAGGTAATAAGAACACGCATAAGAAGCTTATGGAGATGGTGGGCACTGTGAAGAGGATGCTGTGCTGGGGGGGCTTGGGTGGGGGCTACTGGGGATGGCATTGTCCTCAAGGAGGGGACACTGGAGCTGAGCAAGTTGACAAGGAAAATAATGATTATTATTATTTTTAATTGAACTTTAGGTTTGGGGGTACATGTGCAGATCATGCAGGATTGTTGCGTAGGTACACACATGGCAATGTGGTTTGCTGCCTCCATCCCCCCGTCACCTATATCTGGTATTTCTCCCCATGTTATCCCTCCCCAACCTCCCCACCCCCCGCTGTCCCTCCCCTACCCCTCCCCAACAGACCCCAGTGTGTGATGCTCCCCTCCCTGGGTCCGTGTGTTCTCACTGTTCAACACCCGCCTATGAGTGAGAACATGTGGTGTTTGATTTTCTGTTCTTGTGTCAGTCTTCTGAGAATGATGGTTTTCAGATTCATCCATGTCCCTACAAAGGACACGAACTCATCATTTTTTATGGCTGCCTAGTATTCCATGGTGTATATGTGCCACAGGAAAATAATGATGATTAATGCCTGCACCTGACTGGACCCCCTATTTGCACAGCACCCTATGTACATCCCTTCACCTTAATGCACTGACACACAATACCCCACCCTGTGCTCCCTGGGTGTCCCCACCCTGGTCCTCAGCCCTGCATGTGCCTTTCACAGGACCCCTGCAGCCACGGGTTCCTAGGCACTGCCTAGGACAGGGTGGGGCTGCTGAGATTTAAAGCATCATCAGAGAAAGTTCATCCATTGAATTTCCAGTGCAGCCTGCCTGACCTCCAGGGCACGATTCCAGCTAATGGATCCCAGTGCAGAGCTAAAAATTATGCATTTGGGCAATGAGCAGGCCTGGCGTTTCCCCCGTGACCAAAGGTGCCTGCATTGGCTCCGGCACACAGAGAGCGACCTTGCTCGGCCAAGAGCCTGATCGTTGTTTGGAGCTCAGGCTCCCGTCAGCACTAAGCTTTCTCTGTGCTGAACCTACTATTGGTTTTGCAGACTCTGAGTCCTTGAGAGTGTGAAGTTCTGTGGTAACAGCCCTGAGTTTTTAAGGCATCGACAGGATGCATTGCTGCTTTCAGGTGGAATCCCTCCCTAAGCAGGAAGGTGGGAAGAAGAGAGTTTTCTATTTGTACCTGTCATGACAGAGGGGCTTTGGAAGAAATTCTGGAAGGTCTTTATCCTCAACAGCCATTTGCTTCTCAGATGAAAGAAAATTAAAGAGAACAAAGCAATTCCCAGAATCCAGAAGTCCCGGACTCCAAGCCAAGCTGGGTGACATTGCCCTACCATGGCCCCTTTGTGGACTTGGGGTCCCTGCTGTAAAGCAAGGATGTACTTTCCTTGAGGGGCTCTTGTAGCACCTGCATCCCTCCATCTGGGATTCAAAGTGCAGTTTAAATGGCATGTTTAAGAGCTTGAACTCTGCCACTGACAAGTTCTTCTTTAAGCCTCAGTTCTTTCATCTGCAAAACGGGGGAAGACCCAGGCCTACCCCAGGTAATTGTTGTGAGTTTGAACGCAGTCATCCCTCAGAAACATGCGGGACGAGGCCTTTGTGTCAGCTCTTCCTACTACCCAGGCTGCCCTAGACCAGTGGTTCTCTGTGGGGCAACTGAATCCGCACTGATAACATCTAGCGATGTCTGGAGACATTTCTGATTGTCACACCTGGAGCAGAGGCTACCGGCATCTAATGGTTAGAAGTTAAGGACGCTGCTCTACACCCTGCAATTCCAGGACAGCCCTCACAACACAGAATTATCTGACCCCAAATGTCAATCATGCTGAGGTTGAGAAGTCCTGTGCTAGATGGAGCAGACACCACAGGGTCTCCCGTCCCCCACGGGAGGACGCTCATTGCCATAAGTGCCTGGCGTAGTGATGTAGCACAGAAGGGAGGATTGCTCCCTTTGACCTCAGACAGACTGGTGTTAGGTCTTTCTGTCCCTTACCCTTGGAGTGTCCTTGGGGAAATCAACCTCTCTGAGCCTCAGTGTCCTTGTCTCAAATATGGAGATCCTAAGTCATATTACATAGATGCTACTCAAAGATTGAAAAAGAAAAGGCATGTGGCATGCCTGGCACATAGTAAGTGCTCAGTAATTGTCACTGGTAACAGGGGCGATGGCGGTTGCAATATTCACTAAGCTCTGCTGAGAGCTGTTCAAAGCAGAGTGTTCTGCACACTGTATTGGCTGGTGGACTTGGGTCTTAATTTAATCACTGGGAGGCTAGACTTGCATTAGGCAGCTCTTGCTGCATAACAAAGCAACCTGACATCTCAGCGACATTCAACAGCAAGCGCTGGTTTCTCCCTCAGGGGCCCGTGGGTTCAGCAGAGCAGCCGCGCCTCCGTGTGTCAGTTGTGCAGGCTGGGATCCAGGCTAGTTTTGGGTTTGGGTTGGCTCTGTGTGCCTCGTTTTGGTGGCAAAAGGCAGCAGCACCTTGATTGAGCACATTCTTCTCTTGGTGGCTTATAGGAGCACAAGCGGCCAGGCAAAACCTACAGGCATATTTGAGGTCTTTGTGGATGTGATACCCACTAACATCCTGCTTTACATCCATGGTCTTTACAGCTGTAATCCTTTCATCAAAGCTACGGTTTTCTCATTCTCTTCCCAGATATTTACTGAGCACCTACCATGCTCTTGGTTTACAGCCATGTACCAGCTGCAGCAGGACCCTGCTTTCACTGGTGTACCTGTAATAGCAGAGGTAGAAAGTATATAGGTAAACATACATAAACACACATTTGTTTCAAACATTGTAAATGCTACGGAGAAAACCCAGAGTGTAATGGGATGAGGAGAGACTGCACGGGGCTAGTTCATGATCAACCATCATGGAAGCTTCTCTGGGGAGGGAGCATCTGAGCTGAGATCTAAATGCCAAGAGCTTGGAAAAGAGCTGTCCAAGCAGACAGAACAGCAAATGCAAAGGCCCTGGGGTATAAGCAGGCTTTGCATGTCCAAGGAACAAAAGAGCAGCCAGGACGAAGGAGGGTGAAGAGCAGGAAGAGGAAGAGAAAACATTAAGATGGGTGAAATAGGCAAGGCCAGGTTGTCTAGGGCCTTGGAGTCTGTGTTCAGAATTTTGTGTTACTCTCAGCAATATGACACTGCAGGATATTCTGGTTTGGGTTTTTAGTAGATGACTCTAGAAAGTATGAGGTGGTACTACTATAAGTTCTCTTTTCCAAATGAGAAAATTGAGGCCCAGAGAAGCTGAGTGACTGGGCCAAGACCGCACAGCTGGTTAGTAGCAAAGCCATGATTCGATTGCAGGTCTGCCTGGTCACCAAGCCCCTAAGGCCTCAGGTTCCCGGTGGGCTCAGGCGAGTATGGGAGTATGCTGTCCTCTCAGACTGACATTAAGATTTACCTATAGCTGGGACAGGTGCACTGGCTCACGCCTGTAATCCTAGCACTTTGGGAGGCCGAGGTGGGCGTATCACGAAGTCAAGAGATCGAGACCATCTGGCCAACATGGTAAAACCCCATCTCTACTAAAAATGCAAAAATTAGCTGGGCATGGTGGCATGTGCCTATAGTCCTAGCTGTTGAGAGGCTGAGGCAGGAGAATCGCTTGAACCCAGGAGGCAGAGCTTGCAGTGAGCCGAGATCGTGCCACTGCACTCCAGCCTGGCGACAGAGCAAGACTCTCAAAAAAAAAACCATTTACCTATAGCTGTGCTGCCCAGTATGGTAGCTACTAATCATGTATGACTGTTTAAATTGGTTAAAATTAAATAAAATGAAAACTTCAGTTCTTCAGTCACTCTATACCACATCTCAGGTGCTCAATGATCACATGTGGCTAGTGTCTGCCATACTAGAAGGCACACATATAGGATGTTTCCGTCATCACAGAAAGTTCTATGGGAAGCACAGAATCAAAACCTTTGACTGCTAGGAGCTATGCCACACATTCACTCCTAGGAGAGGTCGATGGACAAAAATAAATGCCTAGAACTGGCCAAAAAAGATCAGGCTGTTCTGACCTTCCAATTTAAGCTGCAAATAACATCCTGTTCTAATAAAAGACTTTTATGGAAGAAAAGACCATTTATTGATGAGTCAGATTTTACTTGAGCCACATAGGGCTCCATGTGGGTGTGCTTAAATGGTAACAGAGGTTTTTTTAAGTCCCAGGAACCTTGTACCTGGTCTCTGCATTGATGAAACGTTTCCGGTCGGGTCCATGAAGCACGGGATGGAGTCCCGATTGGGACCCAGGTGTCTAGTTTGCCTCAGGGAAGATGTAGGTCTGGAAATCAGCTCTTCTGTGCTTGTTTTTTCTCCTGCCAGATCATATCATTTCTGTTCCACTTTGACCTCTCTGCTAAAATGAATTTAAGAACCAGGGTTTGGTCTCAACAGCATTTTCTGCCAACCCATCATATCTTTATCAAGGAGTGTACAGTGGTTGAACAGTTAAGACCCTCAAATTGGAGTAATAAGAAAAGGAAGAAACTGTCTTTTCCATGAAAGGTCTAGGGCAGTGTTGGCTTTGGGCACAGGTGGGTTCACAAATAATCTCGCTGCACCTCTCAGCTCTGCCTTCAACTGTGCACATGCCATCTCAGCCCCAGATGGAGGGCCCTGGAGACTCTAGATCCACACCTCCCCAGGTTCAAGCCCAACAGAAATGAGACACTGCCATCACTCAATCAGAAGTCCTGGGGCTTTCTGTCATGGAGCCAGGCTGAGCCATGTGACCATCCCTGGACCAATCCTGCAGCCAGGGGAGTGTGATGGATATTGCTTAACTACGTGGCTGAGGTCAAGACCTCAGCACACAGTCTGGCCATAGGGATATGGGCAGGGTCTCCTGTAAATATTTTTTTAAATGGTTATAAAAAATAGAATATTAAATAGCAAAATATTAAATAGCAAAAATATTAAATAGCACAAGTATATGTATCTGAGTTGAAACTCAGCCAGGCTGCCTCCTCTCAGTTTACTTTGAATTGTCTTACAGTACTCTGCTTCCTGTTAGAGGATTAATCATGCCCAGGCTTTGTGAGCTTAATGGCAACTTTTTAAATCTTTTTCTTTTTTTTTTTTTTTTTTTGCTACAGAGTCCTGCTTTGTCACCCAGACTGGAGTGCAGTGGCATGATCTTGGCTTGCTGCAACCGCTGCCTCCTGGGTTCAAGCAATTCTCCTGCTTCAGCCTCCCGAGTAGCTGAGATTACAGGCATGCACCACCATGTCCAGCAAATGTTTTGCATTTTTAGCAGAGATATGGTTTCACCCTGTTGACCAGGCTATCTCTCAAACTCCTGGCCTCAAGTTATCTGCCCACCTTGGCCTCCCAAAATGCTAGGATTACAGGCATGAGCCACCACACCCGGTTTGTTTTTCATTTTTATACCTTTTTAGTGTTTCTCCTCTCGTCCTCCTTGCTGAGAGGCTGGTGGAAGGAGTGGCACCAATGGGTCTGGGCTGCTAAAGATATCCAACAAAATTGCCCCTTATATCTGAAAGGGTGATTTTGGTTAACAGACCCAAACTGATTTAAGGGGGAAAAAATCTGGGGTCTCCTATGTCTGAACAGTAAGAGATTTCCTGGCTTCAGGGATGGCTGGATCCAGGGGCTCAAGTGAATTAATTAGTATTTTCATGTTATTTCTGACTCTCCATCATTTGGCTTAGCATACTCCATGCTAGTTGGAGTCTCAGACAAGTTGTCCTGGCCTACAATGGCTGCAGACAGCTACCAGACCGTATCTCTTTTTTTTTTTTTTTTTTTTTGAGCCTCCTCTGTCTTCCAGGCTGGAGTGCAGTGGTGTGATCTCGGCTCACTGCAGCATCTACCTCCCGGGTTGTTATTCCCCTGCCTCAGCCTCCTGGGTAGGTGGGATTACAGGTGTGCGCTACCACTCCAGGCTTTTGTTTTAATTTTAATTTTTATTTCTTTCTTATTTTTATTAGAGATGGGGTTTCACCATATTGCCCAGCCTGGTCTCAAACTCCTGACCTCAAGTAATCTACCTGCCTCGACCTCCCAAAGTGCTGGGATTACAGGTGTGAGCCACGGCTCCCAGCCCAGATGGTATCTTTACAGGTAGAAATCTAGCAGAAAAGAGCAGGTACCTTTTGCCTGGGCTGGCCTGAATCGAACTCCTGGGGTTTCCTCTGGCTAACCCCTGAGCCAATCGCTGTGGCTGGGAATGAGACGTTCTGATTGGCTTAGGCCACGGTCACATAATGTCACTCCTCTGGTTGGAGGCGGAGCTTCAGCCAAACCTCTGGACTGGAGTAGGGCAAGGGAAGACCCCCAAAGAAAGTAGGTCTGTGGCCTCAGGGAGCTCCATGCGATGACAGTAAGGGCTCCTCTCTCCTCCACCCCCTTATTCTTTGCCACCCAATTGTTCCCTGTCCCAGCACCTCCACTTCATTCCTAATGTGGCCTGAGTCAGGGAAATCGCCCATGTCAGCCCCCGCCATGCATGGGTTTTCCTTGATGACATTCATCAAAGCGACGGTTCCTGACCTAGCCCAGGGCAGAGAGGAAGTGGGAGAATGGAGATACTCTCTGGGTGTCTTCCAGCCAGGTGGCCCCGTTGGTTCTCCTAAGAAGGCGTTGGTCCTCTATTGACTGTGAGAGGCCCCAGCACCGCTGGCATGGCACTTAACACTGTCTGTGGTGGGAAGCTTCAGAAGAACTCCAAATCAGAAAACAGATGCAAGAAGAACATATCGGACATGTAATGCTGTGGAAATAGGGCCTCGCCCGCCCCAGGTGGGAGTGGTGTGCACCCACCCTGTCATAGTCTCCCAGGGCTGCCATGGCAAAGTGCCACAGACTGGTGACTTAAAACCACAGATACTTACTTTCTCACAGCTCTGGAGGCCAGAAGTCTGGAGTCCAGGTGTGGATAGGGCCACCTCTCCTCCGAGGCCTCTAGGGGACAATCCCAGGCAACAGCTGCTGGCAGACACCTTGCCTCTTGCAGCGTCTGGAACAGTGCATTTGTGCCTTGGTTTGTAGATGCATCACCGCATTCTCTGCCTGCCTCTTCAAATGGCCATCCTCCCCGTGCATCTGCCTCTGTGTTTTCGGGCTTGAGGATCTCGAGTGCCTATTAAGGAGAAGGAAGGCAGATGGTGCAGAGGGTGACCCGGGCAGGAGCTGCAGGAGAGAAACTGCATGCGTGGTGCGGTCAGATCTGATTAAGGCTGTCGTCCTAGAAGCCTCTCCCCATTCTCCTCTTCCAGCCCCCTTGTAAACACCCTTCTGGGGCTAATATGATCTGTCTGCCCAGCCCTCTGCAGATCCCCATCTGCCAGGCCCTAGGGTTCTGCCTGGCCACAGGCTTTCAATGTGTCCCTGCTATTTACCAGCACCAGGCTAATTACCCTACTTGTAGGTTTTCTTATTTAATTCTCCTGATAAACCTATGCCACTGTTTCTCTTCCTGCGTGACACGCTCTGCCTACTTCTCTGACCTTGTACTGCCAACCTTCTTTCTGTTTCTAGAACAGGCCGCAATTATTCCTACCTCCAGGCTCTCATACAGGGAAGTGAGAGGCTAAGTGAGGCTTTTCTGGACATAGATGGTTGCTTTCAAAGCCAGCGCCAACTCCTGGTCACTGTGAGACCTTGGACCAGTTATTTTACTTCTCTGTTGTTTGGCCCCCTCACCTGTAAAATGGTTTGTGTGAAGATGAAACGAACCCACACATATAAACTCTTAGAACAGAAACTTCCTAGGCTGGGCGCAGTGGCTCACACCTGTAATCCCAGCACTTTGGGAGGCTGAGGCAGGTGGATCACTTGAAGTCAGGAGTTCGAGACCAGCCTGGCCAACATGGTGAAACCTTGTCTCTACTAAAAATACAAAAATTAGCTGGGTGTGGTGGCGCACACCTGTAATCCCAGCTACTCGGGAGGCTGAGGCAGGAGAATCGCTTGAACCCGGGAGGCAGAGGTCGCAGTGAGCCAAGATCACACCAGTGCACTCCAGCCTGGGTGACAGACTGAGACTCCATCTCAAAAATAAATAAATAAATAAATGAACAGAAACTTCATACAGCAGACACTTAATAAATGTGGTGCTTCTTACCAAATCTCTTCTTAGAAACCTCTTCCCGCATATCTCCAGCCCAAACGTCACCTCACGAGAGGAGTCTCTGCACCATTCTCAGTCGTGTTTTCTCATTTTATTTTTGTTGTAGCATTTATTACTCACGATGATTTCCTTGTTTACTTGTTATCATCTATTCCCACTCCCTAAATGAAATTCCGGTCTCTCACTCATTTCCGTTTATATCTCCACGCCTAGAAACACCTCACCCGTAGGAGGGGCGTGGAAAGTGTTGGTTGAAAGAATCTTTGTTTCACAGGTGAAGAAAATGAATCTTAGAGCAGCAAGGACTGCAGCACAACACAGGTGCAAGCCCGTGTTCCTACAACATTTGGATCCTATAGGGAGGCGAGTCCTTCTCTGGGCCCCGCTGCCCTGACCCACAATCCTGCCTGTCTCCTCGGCCCAAGTGGGGCAGGCAACCAGCCATCTCCCCTCCTCCTCCCCAAGCCAGGCCACGCAGCCCATCAGCACTGCCAGCCCCTGTGTGGACAGCAGCCCCAAGCCGAGAGCAACAGGAGATGCGTCCAAGTCTTGCAGCGCTGTGCATTGTCAGCTGTATCAAGTGTGATTTATCACAGAACAAATTTCTGCCTGGCCATCTGAATTCCGTTTGGCCATCGTTTCAAAGGGCGAGATGTAAAAGGGAGGGGAGCGGGTAGACGTAGTCTCAGAAATACTGCTTAGCCCTGACTTTTCTCTGCCACTATCTTTTTCCTGCTCTTCCAGAGATGTCAGAGAAGTAGCTATAATGAACTTTAGTGATGAGAGAACTGCTGAAATTGCACCAGAGGCCTCCTTAAAATGTAATACTTCAGCTCTGGCCGCTGCAGGGGAAGGGCAAATTGGACGAGAGAGGCCAGATCAGCCAGAAGTCCCCTGGGATGAGAACAGGTGCAGGCAGGGAGAGGAAGGGGCTTCTAAACTAGTGTCCCAAAGTCAGGCCCTTGTCAATGTCCCGAAACGGTGGCCCCTCCAGGACAAGAAGCTCCGACAGGAGCCCTCCCACATCCTGGGAAGCCTCCTAAATCTAGGATCGGGGCTCTTGCCAATCCCTGCTTTCTTCTAGTTTTGCCAGTGTCCTCTGCCTACAGAGGAGAGAAACTAGAATACGATGAAAAGGTGAATGGGAGGTAAGGAAGAGAAGGGAAGCAATACAAAAGCCCTTAAGGGTTAAGAGTCATGACCGTCCAAATCACGTCTCTTAGCAGAATGACTCCATCAGCAAGTCTGTGTGACAGGCGACTCCAGCATTCCGTTGTTTAAGATGATTGTGATTTCTTCTTGTTGATGGATCTGCAGGTAAGTGGGGCTCAGCTGGGCAGCTCAGCCTAAGGCGTGAGCTCTGCTGGGTTTGGCCTCTTGCTGCCGTGGGGCTGTGGTCAGCTCCTTGTTCCTCGTGTCCCATTCTGAGGCCCACGCTGAGAGATGTATTAATAGCTACTTTGGAGAAAGTTCCTCTAATGATAAAGTTCCAAACACTAGCAGAAGTACATATTTCTGAGTCCAAGCCTGGACGGGTCCAAGCATGCCTGTCACTCGTTTTCCTGGCCAAACTCAAGGCCCACACCAATGGGGAGAGGAAATAGACCACATCCATGATGGAGGAGAAGGCAGGGCTCCCTGAGTGCAGAGCCAGCTCAGCATCGTCGCTGAGAGCAGAGCTCTAGGGTTCGCTGGCTGTGTTTAAATCCCGACTTACAGCAACCAGTTGTGTGATCTTGGGCACGTCACATCGCCTGTCGGTGCCTTGGTTTTCTCATTTGCAATATGGATATGATAAAAATAGTAGTGCCCTCATGTGTTTATGGTGAGGACTCAGAGAGATGACCCAGGTAAGCCTCTTAGGATGGTGCCTGGATCACTGTGGGCAGTCACTGAATGTTTGCTGTTGTTATAAAGTAAGCAATCACTGATAAAAGTCCATCTCTTCCTGTGTGTGCATGTGTGCGTGTGTGTGCATGTGCGTGTGTGTAGGTGTGATAGGTGGGTAGTGTTGGGGGCACTGGGTGAGCAGGTACCCCTGAGTGCCCCCTGAGCAGAGGGAGTGTTCAGTGATCCAGATACCTGAGCACCTTTCTGGCCAAGGCCACACCCAGTGGCTACCTTGGCAACATTCTACCCAGGTGATGCTGAGACCAGCTCCGGCCATTTAATTCTCCATAGATTTGGGAAGCAAAGGAGGAAGAATTGCTTAAGCCCATTAGTCGGAGAACAACCTAGGAAACATGGCGAGACCCATCTCTAAAAAAGAAATGTTTTTTAATTAGCTGGGCATGGTAGCATGTGCCTGTAGTCCCAGCTACTCAAGAGGCTGATAAAAGAGAGTGGCTTGAGCCTAGG
>CAUYLG010024854.1:0-20105 GCA_963573385.1 Cacajao melanocephalus
CCTTAGGGCTCCTCCGCCTGGGAATCTCCTAGTCTGTGGGCAATAAAAATCCGTCTGGAAATGCGGCGTCCACTCACCCTCTGCGCTTTCACTGGGAGCTGCAATCCTGAGCTGTTCCTAATCGGCCATCTTGGATCCAACCGAGCTCACTATTTATATGAGAAATTTGGCATAGAAGTATGTTATTTATGTACAAAGCAAGTCATTTTATACTAATGGACTATAAAGAAAAATAAAAATAAATGGAAAACTAAACAAAATGCCCAAGGCATTTATCAGGAAAAGTAGTAAAATGTTATCAAACTTTTTGATAGGAATGCTGTTTGCCAGAAGATAATAGGGTAACATTGGAAGATACTCAATAAAAGAAAGCATGAGCCAATGGCTTTACGTCCAGCCAAAATGACTTTCTGGTTAAAAGTTGCACACAAACCATTATAAACATGCAATAATTTAGGTAATTTTTTTTGGAAAATCTAGTAGAGAATGAGCTTCAGGCTCATTCTTCAACAATAAAGAATGAAGAAAAATTTATATAAGTAATGGTGATAAGTGCTGAATATGTAATTACGTGTAGAATTACAACTAGATGGTAATTATATTACAGAGTATAGTATGTAATGGCTATATACTCCAAAAATAATTTCATAATGCAAATTTTAAAATATGAGGGGAGACTAGGGAAAACATGAAAAGTAGGAAAAACTTACTGTTTATTTCACAGTTATTTGGGGGTAAAGTAATATAATTTAAAACTAGATGTTGAGGGAGATAAAGGGAAAAGAACAGAAGAGGCTATTATCTCTTAATACTGCTCAGAGTAAGAACCAATTGAAAAATAACCAAAAAAGGGGGAAAGTGCTATAGCTATATTACCAACATGTAACAAATTAATATATAAGTGTTGAAACCAAACTATTGATCGCATTTGAAAAATAAAATGGGGTTAAGTGACCTATTAATTGTTTTGATTGGTAAACAAAACGACATCCAACACCACATTGTTTAAGAAGCACATCCAATGCAAAGAGATTTATAGTGCTTTAAAATAAACTAATTGTTAATGCTATATCAGGAATATACAAATAAAGCAGTGGCTAAACTATTGATATCTGACTAGGTAGAATTCAAACTGAAAAATAAGACGAAATGAAGACATGTTGTAAAGCGAAATGCTAAAACCCATAATGAAAACAGAGCAGTTATTCGTGTTTAAAACACAGAAGCATCTTTCACTCTAGAAGAGATTGAAGGGGAAATAGAAGTTCAGTGATACTAGAAACTTTTAACACACTTTTATCAAAGATGAGTACAAGGGACATGGTAAGGTCCATAAACCAGATGAATTAGACTAAAAATTAGTGATGATATAGAATAGGGTCATCAAGGCCTACGAAAAGCCTGATGGTAAATATTTCAGATTTTGTGAGCCATAGTGTCCCCGTTGCTTCTATTCAACTTTGATGTTGTAGTACGAAAGTACTCAGGGACAATACATAAAGAAACAGACATGGCTGTTTTCCAATAACATTTTACTTAGTTTTCTAACCCCTGATATAAAAAACCTATTAACATCATCAAATAAACTTTATATATGTATGTGTAATTAGGCACATAAGAACATATATGCATATGTATCTTTCAGTGAAATCAAATAGATTTTATATATAGCTATTTAATCAAATATATATATGTATTTTAACAGTATGAAGAACATTCACAAAAATGGATCTTAATTTAAACCATAGAGAAATCCATAAATTCCAAAGATTAGACATAATGCAGGACCATTTTCTTACCATAGTTCAATAAAACTAGAAATTAATGACAAAAAGCCCCACAAACATTTTAACACCTGGAAACTTAATGGGATTAAATCCTTCATCTAGAAAAGTAAAAAATGAAAGAATTTTTAAAATGCAATTCAGAAAGTTAGAAATTAAAACACAAAAATGCTCAACATTACTAATTATTAGAGAAATGCAAATCAAAATCAGAATGAGCTATCATCTCACACCAGTCAGAATGGCCTTATTAAAAAGTCAAAAAATAACAGACGCTGGCGAGGTTAGGAAAGGAAATGTTTATATTCTGCTGGTGGGAATGTAAATCAAACCACTATGAAAAGCGTTTTGGCAATTTCTCTAAAAACTTAGAATTACCATTTCATCGAGCAATACTATTTTGGGGTATATATCCAAAGGAATATAAATTGTTCTACCATTAAGACACATGCACACATATGTTCATCACAGTACTATTCACAATAGCAAAGACATAAAATTATAACCTAGATGTCTATCAACAGTAGACTGGATAAAGGAAATGCGATACATATACACCATGAAATACTATGCAACAATAGAAAAGAATAAGATTATGTCCTTTGCAGCCACATGGATTGAGCTGAAGACCATTATCCTAAACAAAGTAATTGAGAAACAGAAAAAAAAAATACATGTTCTCACCTAAAAATGGGAGCTAAACATTATATACACACAGGCATAAAAAGAGAACAATAGACATGGGAGCCTACTCGAGGGTGGAGAGTGGAAGGAGGATAAGGACTGAAAAACTACCTATCAGGTACCATGCTTATTACCTGGGTAAGGAAATAATCTGTACACCAAAGCCCCATGACACATAATTTACCTATACAACAAATCTGCACATGTCCCCCTGAAAGTGAGTTTGTTTTTTTTAAGATGTGCAGAAGTTCTGGAAAGACTCCTCACTTAGAAGATATACAGATGGCAAATAAGGGTATGGAAAGATTCTCAACATTATATGCCACTAGATTATTGCAAATTAAAACCATGAGATACCACTAACCTCCATGTACTAGAATGGCTAAAATCCAAAACACTGACAACACCAAACCACTGGCAAGGATGTGAAGCAAGGGGAACACTCATTCATTGCTGGAGGGAATGCAAAATGGCATCGTCACTTTTGAAGGTAGTTTGGCAGTTTCTTACAAAGCCAAACATAGTCTTGCCATACAATCCAGCAATTGCATTTTGAAGTATTGATCCAATTTAGTTTAAAAGTTATGTCCATACAAAAACCTACACACAGATGTTTATGGCAGTGTTACTCATAATGGCTAAAAATTGGAAACAACTAAGATGCCTCTCAATAGGGGAATAAATAAAGGAACTGTGTTATAGCCACACAACAGGATATTACTCATCTCTTAAATAAATGGGACTTCAAGCCATAAAGAGGCATAGAGGAACTTTACATTGCTAAGTGAGAGATGCCAATCTGAAAAGGCTATACTGTATGTATTATATGATTCCAACTACATTATGTTCTGGAAAAGGTAAAACTATAAAGAAAAAAAAAAGATTAAGTGGTTGCCAGGGGTTGGTAGGTGGGTAGAGGGATGAATAGGTAAAGTACAGAGAATGTTTAGGGCAGTGAAAATTATTCTGTATGATGCTATAATGGTGAATACACGACATTATATATTTGACAAAACCCAGGTAACTGTGCAACACAATGAGCCCTTGATATGAGCCATGGATATTCATTAATAATGATGTAGCAACATTGGTTCACCATTTTCAACAAATGAAACCACATGAATGCAAGATGTTAATCACAGGAGAGACTGTGGGGGAGAGAAGGGCTATACAAGGACTCTACTTTCTCTTTAAATTTTCTATAAACTTAAATTTGCTCTAAAAATAAAGTCATTAAAAAATTAATAAAATAAATGTAAAATTGACAAGTTAGAAAACAGAAATACTATAAAACTAAAAGCTGTGTTTTTGAAAAACAAAATAGACAAGCTGCTAACCAACCTAAGTTTTAAAAGTGAGAAAGAGATGGTAAGATACACAATTAGAAGGAACAAAAGAGAAATAATCATAGAAACAGAAAAAAATTAAAATAACTTTAAGCAACTACTTACAATAGCTCTATGGAAATAATTTTGAAGACCTAAATTAAGTAGATGAGTTTTTAGACAAAAATGCAGGTTACTAAAATTGACCCCAGGGGAGACAGTCTACACAGACAAATGATCTTAAAAAACACACACACACACACACACACACACAGAAAGTAACTAAATACATTCCTATAAAGAGAAGATCTCCAGATAGTTTCATGGAAGAATTCCACAAAATTTTTAATAATAACATAATTATAATGCTACTTAAATTATTTCAAATCATAAAAGAGAAAAAAATTAGAATTTATTTTTATGAAGTATGTATTACATTGATCTCCAAAGCTGATACACATTATACCAGAAAAGAAACAACAGACTAGTCATATGAATTTCGGATACAAGAGTCTTAAATAAAATTAAATGCTAATGAACAGGCTCCATTGGTCCATTTTAAAAGAAGTATGAACAAGTGGATTTCATAATAGAAAAAACATCGAGAGTTCATCCTATTAATAAAGCAACATTACAAAATCATTTTGATTATTTCTGCACATGCAGAAAAGGCAAAATCCAAGGACACTGGTGTCAGGAACACCCAGTAAAATGAACTGATGGATACTTCTGTAAAACGATAAAACACAAAGCTGTAACATAGCCTACCTTAGGACCCAGAAATTGCACTGTAAAGGAACTCTTACCCATAGGGCCAAAAATGTGCACTATGGCATTATAATACCAAAAAATAACTGGAAATGCACTATGGCATTATAATACCAAAAAATAACAACTGGAAACAAGCTAAATAGTTATCAACAGATATTGCAGTAGATTCATTCAATAGACTACTGTGCAGTAGTTAATAGAAACTAGCTAGTAGTGCTAAATAGACTGGCTATGCACCTACCTGCTAATTTCTGTGCGACCTTGGCAAATCTACTTAATTTCCCTGACCTTTGGTGTTTCTATCTGTAAAATAGAGATAATGATATCTACCTTCTAGTGCTGCAGTAAGAATTAGAATTAACATATGTGTAAAGCTCTTTGCACAGTGTGAAACATGGTAGTCACTCAGATGATGATCTGAGAAGTGTACTAATGCTGCCAAGTTTATTTAACTAGGTTATAGCAAGCGGATTAAATAGAGCTTTAATAATAAGGTAAAAGTCACCAGATCCTTTTCATAATGTTGTCTTAGCCGAAGTTCGTATCTCTTATTGCTTGAGTTACAACAACCTTCTATCTGATCTTCCTGACTCTAGTCTTTGTTCTTATCAAAGGCTGGATGAATTGGGAGAATGGGGGAAAATCAAAATGCGATGTCATATTGCTAAAATTAGAGGATTGTGAAATCAATTTAGTAGGCCAAAGCCAGAATTTTAAACAATAAAATACGTTAGAAAATGTCAATGCATTCTATATAGTAAAATCAAATGCTGTTTTGTGAAACTATTTTTTAAAGTTCTGCTACCAGATACTGATGTGAGAACATTTACTATGGGTGACAAAGTTTGATAGTCTCTGCGTGTTGTCCATTTTCTATAAGTCAGCTGGAGTGATCTACTTTACTTGACAAGGGAATATGTCAAGCCATTAGTTTTCAAAGAAGTGACATCTTGTGGGTAATGAAGATTCCTTTAGATAGGTTGCATATGGATCTGATATAACTAAATTATACTATTACTCTTCAAAGATGGATCTTCTAGGTTTTAGGCCATTTTTATTTTACAATTTCCCTCTCATTTCCTGCCTTTAGATCCTTTCTTTATAGTTAACAGCTTTGTAAGGGCAGGATTATAGGGAGAATGGGGAGAATCAAAATGTGATGTCAAGTTTCTAAAATTTACAAAAATGACTGTGAAGTACTACTCAACACTCACTGTGTTGGAATTATAAAAAAGAATTATAGGAAATGCTGCTGTCTCATCATTATAACATCATTATCGTTATCATCATACATTATCTCCTTAAATCCTCACACCAACCCTACCAGCCTAAGGTGAAGGAATTCAAATTTGGCAAAGTAATCTGCCACACTTATGTAATTCAAACCGGTTTCTCATTTTTATATTTAAAACGACAAAAGTATGGTTACAACAAAGGCGGAAATGAGGGGCCAAATTGAGAATTTAAGTTGATTTTTGTAGTTGATTTATCAAAAAAATAGAAAAACAAAAACACAGCTTCCTGTCCATGTGTTATAGAGAATAGTCTGGACTGTGGGTATCAAGCTGTACTTCAGTATTTTTCTTTGTCTGGTACAGTTTGCTGTACCATTGAGAAATTAATAAGAATTAAGAAACTAATATCACTCACTCATTTATGTTTCTGGGACATTTAAGACCATGCTAAGGAAACAGGAAAAATTAAAATCATAGTCAAGGAATTAGGCATGTAAGTGAAAGTTACAGCTTTGTAATTAAAGATAGAACTGCTATGAACATGCAAACCTAAGAGAGGAAAGATAGATCATTTAAGCATTTAACTCCCCGGAGCAATCAGAGATGTTTTGAAGAGATGGCACTTAAACTGAGTATTGATGGATGAACAAGAGATTGCCAATTGAATTCTTACAGGCACCTTAAAAAATATACAGCCTGTGTCAGAAGTGGCCCCAAAAGGCTTCAGCAAAGAGCAAACATCTGGAAAGCTGATCAAAGCGATAACCAAGTGATCAGAGCTAGAGCAGGACAACTTCCTGGATGCTTCCTGTTCCCCAGATTTTAAAATCTTTGAAATGAACTTGCTTTAAAACCACCGATGGACGTATGGTGGTGGGAAATAAAGGAAGTATTAGGAATGAAGACGTTTGACAATGACCGTTCTGAAGTCCCGAGTGCCTCATCATTTTCATTTTTTCAGATTCAATTTCTTTCTTTGTTGAATGAGGCATAATCACAGCAATTCCTCTGAATTACTCTGAACATTTACAGTTCATTTCCAGATAATACTATAAGGATTACCCTCCTGCTGCCCTGCATCCCCCACCCTCCACTGCTTTTGAATTCTCGACAATAGCATTAATCAGGAGACCAAAGGAATATCATTAATTACCCTTGAATTTCTTGGAAGTACTAATTTGAGAGAAAGCCCTAAAGGATCCTTCAGCTATTGTTTTTGGACACATGCAATAATGAAAAATAATAAAATCAAAAATAGGACCTGTTTTACTTTTCCAGATCCACTTGGCTCTAGTACAAAAGAAACCACAGATGGAAGCCCACAGATGGAGGCCCACTGATCATACAGCTGTTTCTTTGTTGGTAAGAAAACCAATTGTGGGTGGGAGCAGTGGAGAAAGAGACAATATTAGAATGCAATGGCATTTTAATTATACCTACCATAATTTGAATGTTCTCTTCTGTGGTGAAGCGTTTAGGGAGTTGTCTTGACATTAGAATCCAATCCTGCAAACTTGAATCAATTAGAGCAGTACTGTTTGGAAATACGCGGAGAAGCAAATTTGAAAAAGATTTTCCAGTCATCTTACTTTGTAATGTTTAGACTTCCTCTGATGACTGGAGAGGAGAAGGAAGAGAGAAGGCCAGGAGATTAAGTGGCCCATTTCTGTTCCTTTGGGATGTCCACTGGACAACAACCTTAGCTCGTTGAACTAGTTAAACTGCCTCTGAACATTCTTATAGAAGCCAGGTATACTGGACATGAATCCTGTTTTCCCCAAAGAAGTAATGTAGCTCGAAGTTAGTGCTACCATTCCTATTTTCCAGGACTGGAATCTTCAGAGACAATTAAGTAGGCTACTTACTAAGAGTCATATTGAATTTCATTTCATAGGTATTTATGAGCCTGCTATGTTCCAGGCACAGTGGTGAGTAAAAGAGATGCTGGTCTTGCCCTCCTGGAGCTTGCTGTATAGTAGGAAAAACATACATTAAGCTAATGAATTAATTGCATGGCAACACGTGATAAATGCAAAATAAAGAGGGATATGGGAGCATGTAAGAATGGGACTAGAAATGGATGAAGGGGTCATTGGAGGCTATCCTGGCAAAAGTAAGTCTTTCATACTGAACAGATTACACAGTTTTAGAGGGAGGGAAACAAGCTTAAAGTAGAAGGAACAGCATGTGTGAAGACTCAGTGGATGAAAAGAGTATGATTTGAATCAAAGGAAGACTGGTATAACTGGAGGACAGAGAGCTAGCACATGAAGCCAGGAAGAGGGTCGGGATTAAACTGGAGAGCCCTGTGATATTGGGTCTGATTCCCCCCCAGCCCAAATCTCATGTCAAGTTGTAATCTCCAATGTCAGAGGTGGGGACTGGTGGGAGGTGATTGGATCATAGGGGTGGATTTCCCCCTCAGTGCAGCTCTCATGATAGTGAGTGCTCATGAGATTTGGTTGTTTAAAATTGTGTGGCACCTCCCCCTTTTATCTCTTTCTCCTGCTCCAGCCACGTTAGATGAGCCTGCTTCTTTTACCTTCTGGCATAATTGTAAGTTTCCTGAGGCCTCCCAAGTCATGCTTCCTATAGAGCCTGTGGAACCATGAGCCAATGAAACCTCTTTTCTTTATAAATTACCAGCCTTGGGTATCTCTTTATAACAGTGCAAGAATGAACTATTCCACCCTGTAAGCCGTACTAATGATACTTTATTCTAAGATTCTAAGATGGGAAACCAACAACTTTAAATGCTCTGACCTGAGCGTTTTTGAAAGGTCTATTTGGTGACTGTATACAGCTTGATTTGGAAGGTGGCAGGTGTGGAAGCAGTTTTAGTTAAGAGGTGCTTGTGGCAAGGCCGGGCGCGGTGGCTCACGCCTGTAATCCCAGTACTTTGGGAGGCCGAAGCGGGCGGATCACGAGGTCAAGAGATCGAGACCATCCTGGCCAACACGGTGAAACCCCATCTCTACTAAAAATACAAAAAAATTAGCTGGGCGTGGTGGTGAGCACCTGTAGTCCCAGCTACTCAGGAGGCTGAGGCAAGAGAATTGCTTGAACCGGGGAGGCGGAGGTTGCAGTGAGCTGAGGTCACACCACTGTACTCCAGCCTGGTGCCTGGTGACGGTGTGAGAATCTGTCACAAAAAAAAAAAAAAAAAAAAACAAGAGGTGTTTGTGGCAATGGAGAGTGGTGATGTAGAGAGCTTCACAGATTCAAGACAAGCTTACAGGTTTAGGAATCATGTTGGCAAGGTTTGTTGACGGATTTGATATGATCTATGAAAAAGGAAGTGGTGGCCGGGCACAGTGGCTCATACCTGTAATCCCAGCATTTTGGGAGGTCGAGTCGGGCGGATCACCTGAGATCAGGAGTTTGAGATCAGCCTGGCCAACATGGTGAAACTTCATCTCTGCTAAAAATACAAAAATTAGCCAAGCATGGTGGTGCATGCCTGTAGTCCCAGCTACTTGGGAGGCTGAGGCAGGAGAATTGTTTGAACCTTGAAGGTAGAGGTTGCAGTAAGCCTAGATCAGGCTGCTGCACTCTACTGAGTGGCTGAGTGAGACTCCCTCTCAAGAAAAAAAAAAGGAAAAAGGAAAAAAGGAAGTGGTGTTCAGGGTGACCATAAGTTTTCTCAATAGATGAGTACATATTTGGTTGTACATTTGCTGACATTAAGACTCAAAAGAAGGACCAAGTGTGAAGAGTGAGTTCCGGGAAGAAAAACTGTGAGTTCAAATTTGGACAGTTGAACTTAGGGTGCTTCCAAGAGACACCCAGTTGAAGAAACAAAACAAACAAACAAAAACTGGAGACTAGGGCCACTGAGGGAGGATAGGCGGATAAACCTGAGCTTGGGATGTCCATTCTGCTGCTTGCTATCTATGACAACTTAGGCAAGTTTTAAAATATCCTTGTACATCAATTTCCCCATCTGTAAAATGGGAATAACAATAACGTTCCCTTCACTGAGTTGTGAAGAATAAGTGAGAATACACACCGGAATGGTAACTGTTCATGGGGCCAGGAGTGGGATGAGGTGGTCTAGGGAGGCGGACATTGGGTAGACTGAGATGGCTCTTCCTCTTTTTCATTAATTAAATTCTTATGAGAAGGTATATGTTACTACATATAGAAATGAATGAATTTCTATATTACATATAGAAATAAATAAAATAGTATATGAAAAGAATGTAAACAACTATGTAAAAATACCCATGTATAGCACTCAGCATGGCGCTTGGAGAACAGTCAATAAATGTGATCTGTGTGTAGACATAGGGACCTGGGGCTCAGAGGAGGGCTGGTCTAGAGGTGTGCATTTAGTAGTTCTTGCCATTCTAATAATAACAAGAGCCTTGGGAGTTGATGAAATTATCTCAAGAGAGAATGTTGGGTAAAAGGGGGACAACGGTTGAATTTTGAGGAATTTTAACTATTAAAGATCAAGTGGAAAGGAATGAATCAGCAAAAAAGTCTTAGAAGGGACAGCCAGCAAGGGAGGAAGAAATCTCTGCCCATGTGCTCAAGGTGTGCTTACATTCAGAAGGGGTCAACGGTGTGGCGTTCTGTCACAAGCTCTAATAAGTGGAAACCTGTGAAATGTGCTTTGGATAAGCAGGCTCTTTGGATAATCAGGCGACAAGCTTTTGTTTCAATTGTCTGGTTCTTTATTTTAAATCAAACCTTGGCTTTTGTCCTGGAAACTGGGCCAGTCGGCTGGTAGAAGCTGAATTCATACTTCTTATGGATTCTCTGCTTAAAGTGAGTTTGCTGATGTCGAAGAGAAAAACAAAATGGTACAAAGAAAAGGAATCTCAGGCCAGGCATGGTGGCTTACATCTGTAATCCCAACACTTTGGGAGGCTGATGCAGGCAGATCACTTGAGGTCAGGAGTTCAAAACCAGCCTGGCCAACATGGTGAAAACCTGTCTACTCAAAATCCAAAAAAATTAGCCAGCATGGTCGCACATGCCTGTAATTCCAGTTACTCGGGAGGCTGAGGCAGGATAATCACTTGAACCCAGGAGGTAGAGGTTGTAGTGAGCCAAGATTTTGCCACTGTACTCCAGCCTAGGCAACAAACAAGATTCTGTCTCAATTAAAAAAAAATCATTCTGTTCATTCTATTATTTCTATGCTGGTCAATTTGTAACCTTTAATTTTTTAACAAAAATATTTTATTTTTTGAATTCTTATTCTATAGACATCTCTCTAATTTTCTTTCTTTTTAATAAAAATGGACACATTTCCCCCTTATTGTTGGAAAAAAGATAACTGACCCTCATAAAAAAAGAGGTGAGTCTTGTTTATAATATTATAAAAAAAATTATAATAAAGCCATTTCATTTCAGATAAGTGGAAAACTTCCAAAGGGAAGGAGGAGTTAAATTCTATGTTCTGTTTTTTTTTAATTCTATAGCATTTTAAGAGACTAAAAATGCTAGTTTTTGTTAGGAAATAAAATAACCGTAATCACACTGTGGGGAGACTGAGAAATGAAAGACATAAATGGGTGGCAATGAATTTATAGCTCAAGACAGCATTCTGCAGGGCAGGAGTCAGAGCTCCACATTTTGCTTAGATCCTGAGCCACGGTGGTGGAGGGAATGAAGGTTAAGATGCTTTTGGTAGCCCTTCCTACACTGCTTCAGTTCTTCACATTCAGGGTGCCGAGAGCATAGGGATAAAGCCTGTGTTTTGCACCTTTAACCTCATACTGGCCTGGATTGAATTCTAGGCAAGTCATTTACTTCTATCAACATCACTTTCCTAATCTGTGGTTTGGTGATAACAGTCTTGCCATACTCATAGGCTGTTAGGAGGAATGGATAAATTAATTCAGGGATAGCTCTTGGTATATAGAAAATTTCCATGTAGTGTAGTCGATATTCTTAAACATGAGATTTCTCCCAGTAGAATGGTTAATTTGCTCGTTTTCAACTGTCTTAAATTTATTTAGGAAATGCTCTTCTTTTCTCCTTAATCTATCCCCAAACTTTAATATTGGCTTTACAAACATTACAGATATGACCCTCAATTAACAAACTCAGTTCTAGAAAACAAATTTTTTATTTTGCTCAAATTCAACTTGATTTTTATTTTGAGATCTTATTTGTCTAGGGAGATAGAAATTTAATCCCCATCAATTTGTGAATCTCCTCCCTTTTCCCCCCTCCTTTCCCTGGGGTTTTAAGTAAATCTGTCAAGTATCTATAGTACTAAAACTTTGGAAAGAGGGACATTTGTCCTTAAATGTGCAAGGAGTAGCTTCGATGTCCATACTCTGGCCCAGTCCTGGTCATCCATCATTACTAGTCCCAGTGGGAGACTGGTTTTTGTTTGTTTTGTTTTGTTTCTGCATGGTTCCATCACGTCTCCCTAATGGCATATGTGCCAGCTTGTGGGACGTCTTTTCTAGGTTAGGGAAGCCATGCTTTCTTCCAGTTTCTCCTCATTATTTAGTTTTACTGTGACCCTCTAGGGTCTTCTAAAATCTTTGGGTTTTGAAATGTAAAAATCAAAGACTTGTGTTATTTATGCCTTCTCACCTGTCACCTTCCTTCTTTGTAGCTATGACACGCAAAACCACTTACATACCTGGTGAGAGAACAAAGGGGACTACAGACAGGGAAAGACTCAAGGCCAGTACTTCACATGGACTGCCCTGCTCCTTGCATTTGCAGATAGGCTGTGGAAGTCCATGCTCTCAACCACGGAGCACATTGAGAGGAAAGGTAGTAATGAAATGTCATGCAGAATTTATTATGTATACACAACTTAGCAGAAAGATGATTTAAAAGGGCAAGTTTTGTTTTTCTTAGAATGGTCCACGACTGTATATATTGACTTAATGAATTTTAAAATCTCCCATAAGTAATATAAGAAGGCTCTTTACACAGCCTAGAGAGAGGAATCTTGAAGTTAAAATCGACATCCGTATAGCAAAGAGACAGATGAGACCCAAACATTACACATGCTTTGGAAAAATACATTCATTTTCTTCGGTGTTTGTGCTTTGACTAAACATCTGACTCGGCCTTTTTTAGCATTATAAGACTTTTTCTTTACTTTTTCTGGGCCCAATAATTCTACTTATTTAGCAAGAGAGAAAACAAATGTTTACCTTCACCCACCATAGTGGTGACTTTCCTGTTTCCTGTTTACTTTTTCCATTAACAGTAATCGGAGGGAAAATAAAATCAAAATATAGGGGACAAAAGGGCTCAGAAGCATTATTTACCTACTCAACTGAAGCAGACCTTGGTAGCCATCTGGTACACCATATTTCTGGGTAATTACCATGCATCCACGCTTCTATTTTGTTTCCTTTTTGAAGTGAATCTGAAAATGTGTGCTAACAGACTGTAACACAAAGGAGCCAATGTTAAAAAATGATTATACTCATCTCCTTTTAAAAAACAATGAAAAAAAAAAACCCAGAAACTTTGTTTTGCCACCAAAGGCAGAAGCTGCCTTCCAAGCTGCCAAAGATTATGGGTCCCAGACGGAGTTGCTTGTTCTCTTTAGTCACCACATTTGGCGAGCAGTGTTGTAGGCCCAGTATTCCCCCTTCCTTTCCATCACGCTTGTCATCCAGAGCCTTCGGGGGAACATTTACATGATCAAATGTTCACGGCCACAGTGGTGCAGCCCCATTCATGGGTTGAATTGAATCTGGGATTAGTTCTTCGTGCTTAACAGCTTGAGTTTGTTTTTCCAAATGACTTTATCATAACTATAAATTCAAGTGAGTCAGCTTATTGGATGATAGTTCTATGTGTCTGTGTGTTGGCGATATATATTCAATTTAATCTATACTGAGAAGAAATTATTCTTTCTGGCATAAAGCCTTCCTGGAGAAATAAACAAGTAGGTCACATAAACAAGTTTAAACAATTTCTTGCTGGAAGATTTTGCTATACAATATGTCAGGGCAGTTGCTTCATCCACAAAATAGCTAGGTGTATTTTAGGTCAACCTGAACAAATAGATGAGAAAATGTAGGCTGTCATGATGAACTTAAGCAAAAATACTTATGATATAAATAAAAAAACTGTAGATGAAAAAAGTGGCTGATGAGTAAAGGTGGGAATTAAATGAAATTGTATTGTAGAACATCAATCTCACAATATGAACTTTGAAAACTAAATTGTTGGCTTCCAATACAAACTGATATTTAATATTTACTTTATCAAAATGTAGAATGGTTAGTTTGTTTTGGTTGAACACATTATTTTCTGATTTAAGAGCAGTTGTTATTTTATGTTTTATAGAGAGTTATATATGCTAAAAATAAATATTTTAGAGGCATTATTTCACCCCCTTTTACAGATGAGAAAACTGAGGGTTTAGAAACATTACATTACGCGTTCATGTTTACCTGTCTAATTAGACCTTAAAATAAAATGAAACTTAACTTCATTTAATCCGTCTTCCCTCTCTCGCTTCCTCCTTGGGTTATTTTATGGCCCACATGATTCTGCTGTTAAGATAGATGCTTGGGATACAAAGATGCATAGGTAATAAGACCAAAATAGGGTTCTAATTCAATAAAGACAAGATAATATACAAGTTATACAGATGTGGGTATGGAGATCGAGATCTTTGCAAGTAGAGAAGAATGCTCAAGTGTGTGCGTGTGCATGTGTGTGCACACACATGTATATGTGGTGTGTTGATGGGAAGGAATCCAGTGAGTTCCAGAGATCCACAGGAATAGAGAATTCTGCAAGCATTTGTTCCAAGCAAAATAAATATAACTGTTGTCTTGTTACTCTCCATGGGTTCCCTTTTATAAATGTACTCAATTCCAATGGCATGGAGAAAAAGCCATAATTGAGGCTAATGTCTAAAATGACACTTCTGCTGTGAGACCTAACCAATTCACCAACTAAGAAGGGAATTTCAAGTTCAAGATGTCAGTGCCACACCCCCATGGCAACCTGAATCTTATACTGTCATGCAAAAAATGCCACTGAAGAAAATGTTTAGTTCATCCAATCACTATTTAAATCCTGAAAAAAGCTATTCTGTTTTAAAAACCATCAGAAGGAAAAATTTTAGAGCCTTTTTCTTCCTTAGAGATGATACATTTTACTTCTACGATGAACATTCAAAATAGGATAAAGTTTTTGTGGCAATGTTTTAAATCTCTCATTCTGATCTGTTCAACCCATTTCATCTTTACTTAACCTAATGAAGTAGAAACACAACTGGTTTTCCAATGGAGAAGAAACAGCTCACTCTGTAGTGAATGCTTGCTATTCCTATTGAGGTTAAAGTGGCTCAATTGCTTCTAACTTTCTAGAGTGGCCCTATTTTTTAAGGAGATAGATATGGATAACTATGCCTTATATTATACATTTATTATTATATGTGCTATATATACTATAGATTTATATGTATTAAAACACACACACACACCCCTCCATAGCAATGTAGGCCATGCTTTGGTTGATTTTAATGATTGCTAATAGAACTAGTTGACATAAGTAATGTTCTGGAAGACATATTAGAAGCTATGGATGAGTGATTCTCAATGCTATATTCATTGGTTTTAAGCCAACTCTGCCATTAACTATCTGGATGATCTTAGGCATAATCATAAAACCTCCTCTGTAAAATGAGGAGCTTAGTTAGATGAAATCTGAAGTTTTTTCCTGAACCAGCATTCTTTGACAGTGATTTCCAAACTGTTCATGCCCTGGAGTTCTAAGATTTCATAAAGGTGTCATTGAATTGAGGGAAAGAGTGTCCAAATGAGAACTTTGAGTAAGCCATCAAGACCTCTCATTCCCCACTTCAAACACAGCAGCAAGGCTTTATGTGTTTTCCAGCTGAGTTTCAGTGTAAGATTCTCATTTCAAAAAACTTTAAATTTTGCAAACATCTGTCTCTGATAGAAGGTAGGATCAGCTAAGTCATAGGTAGGTGTAATCTAATCAGGAAAAAGCAATGTTTGTTTATTGGTTTGAATATTTTTGTTGTAAAATGTGGCATGTAGAAAATTGCATAAGATTGTAGGTATATTTTAACATTTGTCTGTAAAGCAAACATCCATTTAACATCAACAAGTAATGAAATAAGACATTGCTGGAACCATGGACTTTCCCTTATATGTTTTACCACTCTGTATTCATTACCCACTCATCATAAAGTAATTACGTAATTCTAGTACTCCTTTTATTTTTTAAATAAGTCTTGCCCTCCTTAAAAAGTACATTAGTTCTACCTGTTCTTGAACTATATATAAGTAGAATGTTGTTATCAGTACTTTACAACTTGTCTTTTTCTAGCCACACATTTGTAAATTTATCTATTTATCTGTAGTTGATTCAAATCTGTTTCAATATAGAATCCCATTATATGCTATATATTATATAGAAAACATATACTCATTCTAATAATGGCAGACATATGAATTCTTTCAAAAAATTGGTAATTATGAGTAATATCGCTATCAACAGTCTTAAGCATAAATCTCGGTACATATAATCAAACCTATCTTTTAAGGTATATAAGCAAAAGTGGAACTATTGGACCTTAGTTCAGTTTTATTGAATTGGTAGATCATAGTTCAGCATCTGTTTTTACCGGATAATGGCACACAGTTTTCTAAAGTTGCTGAAACAGTTTTTCACTTCTACCGGTGTAAGATCTCCTATCGCTTATACCCTTACCTACATTAAGTCAGGATTTTATTTTTTTTCTTAATTGGATAGGTGTATAGTGGTATCTTATGATATCAAGTCTTGTTTTTCTAATGACTAGTTTTGTTTAGCACCTCTTTTTTGGTTATCAGCTATTTGTATTTCTCCTTTTGTAAAGTGTCTGTTAAAGACATTTGCTCATTTTTCTATTGAGTTGTTTACTCTTTTCTAATTGAATTACAGGAGTTCCTTATACAGTCTGAAACATAATTGTTTTTTGGTTAATATGTTTCAAACATTTTCAAATAACTTCATGATCTTTATTTATGTGATTTCTTCCAATGAACAGAAATTTTAATTTTAATGTGATTAAATTGATCATTCTTCTACTCTACTAAAATTTGTGTCTCCTTTAAGAATGTTTCTATAAATCTACAACAAAGTAGGAATAAAAGGAAAATTTCTCAACTTGATAAATGACATCTACAAAAACACCATGAACAAGACAAGGATGTTTATTCTTGCCACTTCTATTCAGTATTGTATTGGAGGTTCTAGCTGTTGCAATTAGGCAAGAAAAAATAGTAAAAGGCATCTAGATAGGAAAGAAAGAAAGAAAATTATCTCTATTCACAAGTGAGATGATCTTGTATATAGAAAATCCTAAGAAATACATTTTAAAAATTAAAAACTAATAAATAAGTTCAGCAAAGCTTCAGAATACAAGATTAATATATAAAACAATTTGTTTTTATATGCACAATCCATGAGCAATGTGACAATAAGATTAAGAAAAAATTCCATTTACAGTAGCACCAAAAGAATAAAAAGAAAAAATTCTTAATTTTATTAAAATTTTATAAAACAAGTAAAAGTCTTGCACAGCTACAAAAGTTTATTGAAAGATATTTAAAAAGACGTAAGTAAATAGAAATTTTATATTCATAGATTGAAAAATTTAATATTGTTAAGATGAAAGTATGTCTCAAAATGATCTACACATTCAATACAATTCCTGTCAAAATTCAAGTTGCCTTTTTAGCAGTAAATAACAAAGCAATCCTAAAATTCATATGGAATTTCAAGAGATCCAGAATAGCTAAAATAATCTGGAAACAGAACATAGAGCCTAACACTTTTTTTAATTCCAAAACTTACTACAAAGCTACAGTAATTGAATACTACAGTGTGGTAGTGCTATGAGAATACACATATAGATGAGTGGAATAAAATTGGGGGTACAGAAATAAATTCTTACTTTTATGGTCAATTGATTTTCAACAAAGGTGCCAATATCATTTAATGAGGGAACAGTCTTCTCAACAAGTGATGCTGTGAAACTCAATATTCACATTCAAAATAATAAATTTGAAGTTCTATCTCATACCATACAAAAAAATGAACTCAAAATGGATCACAGTTTTAAGAGCTAAAATTATAAAACTCTCAAAAGGAAACATTGTAGTAAATCTGTGACCTTCAGCTAGGCAATAGTTTTTTAGATACAACAGCAAAAACAAAAGCAACAAAAGAAAAAGACAAATTGGAATTCTTAAAAGTTAAAACTTTTGTTCTTCAAAGGACATCACTAAGACAATGGAAAGACAAGTGACAACATAGGAAAAAATGTTTTAAAATTATGTATCTGATAAGAAACATATATCCAGAATACATAAGGAACTCTTAAAACTCATCAATAAAAACACAACCTAAATTAAAAATCTGGGCAAAGGATTTGAATAGACATTTCTTCAGAGAAAATATACAAATGACCAAAAAGCATATAAAAAGATACTCAACATCCTTACTCATTAAAAAAATACAAATCAAAACTGCAATGGGATGTCACTTTACAATTACTAACATGGCTAAAATCTAAAAAAAGACTATAACAAGTGTTGACAATATCATGGAGAAAGTGAAACCCTCATATATTGTAGGTAGGAATGTAAAATGGTGTAGCCACTACGAAAAAACAGTTTGGCAGTTCTTCCAAATATTAAACATAGAGATACCACATGACACATCAGTTTTATTCCTAAGATATAAAGACACAAGAGAAATAAAAGCGCATGCCCACAAGAAGACTTGTAGATGAACATTCATAGAAACATTATTCATAATAGCTGAAAAGTGAAAGCAACCCAAATCCTCATCAACTGATGGATTAATTTAAAAATTGTAGTATATTCATATGATGGAATATTATTTAGTCATAAAAAGGAATTATTGATATGTACTACAAATGGATGAAAATATTATGCTAGATGAAAGAATGTAGTCAAAAAAGACAAAATACTGTATAATTCCTTTTAAATGAGATTTTTAGAATAGTCAAATTGACAGAGACAAAAAGTAGATAGTGGCTGTCAGGGACTGAGAGGACGAGAGAATGTGGTGATGGCTAATGGGTACAGGGTATTTTTTTTTTCATTTTTTTATTTTTATTTTTATTGTATTTTATGTTTTGGGGTACATGTGAAGAACATGCAAGATTGTTGCATAGGTACACACGTGGCAGTGTGATTTGCTGCTTTCCTCCCCTTCAGCTATATTTGGCTTTTCTTCCCATGCTATCTCTCCCCACCTCCCCACCACCCACTGTCCCTCCCCAAGGTCCCCCCCAAAAGACCCCAGTGTGGAGTGCTCCCCACCCAATGTCCATGTGTTCTTATTGTTCATCAAGAAACAGTCATTAGAGTGAATCGGCAACCAACAGAATGGGAAAAAATTTTTGCAGTTTACACATCTGACAAAGGGCTGATATCCAGAATTTACAAAGAACTAAAACAGATTTACAAGAAAAAAACAAACAAGCCCATTCAAATGTGGGCAAAGGATATGAACAGACACTTTGCAAAAGAAGACATACATGAGGCCAACAAACATGAAAAAATGCTCATCATCACTGGTCATTAGAGAAATGCAAATCAAAACTACATTGAGATACCATCTCACACCAGTTAGAATGGCAATCATTAAAAAATCTGGAGACAATAAATGCTGGAGAGGATGTGGAGAAATAGGAACACTTTTACACTGTTGGTGGGAGTGTAAATTAGTTCCACCATTGTGGAAGACAGTGTGGCGATTCCTCAAGGACCTAGAAATCGAAATTCCATTTGACCCAGCAATCCCATTACTGGGTATATATCCAAAGGAGTATAAATCATTCTACTATAAGGACACATGCACACGAATGTTCATTGTGGCACAGTTTACAATAGCAAAGACCTAGAACCAACCCACATGCCCATCGATGATAGACTGGACAAGGAAAATGTGGCACATATACACCACGGAATATTATGCAGCCATCAAAAACGATGAATTCATGTCCTTCGTAGGGACATGGATGAACCTGGAAACCATCATTCTCAGCAAACTGACACAAGAACACAAAATCAAACACCGCATGTTCATAGGCGGGTGATGAACAATGAGAACACATAGACATAGGGAGGGGAGCACTACACACAGGGGTCTGTTGGGTGGGGAATAGGGGAGGGACAGTGGGAGGTGGGGAGGTGGGCAGGGATAGTATGGGAAGAAATGCCAGATATAGGTGAAGGGGAGGAAAGCAGCAAATCACACTGCCACGGGTGTACCTATGCAACAATCTTACATGTTCTTCACATGTACCC